>JANHFX010014654.1:95093-139246 GCA_027560015.1 Chloroceryle amazona
TTGTTTTTAAATACAGTTCTTTAGTTTCCTTTCTGGCAGAGAGCTGAAATATGTGAGCCCAGAAGGTTTTTGGTATGTTTTTAAATGACTGTTTTATTATTATAATAAGCTCTGGTGATATGGGATAGCAATAAGATTGTTTTGTTACTTGAATTTTGATTATAGGATAAACATTTTTATGAAATCTTGTAAGTTTTTCTTGGAGGTACATCATCACTTTGGTTTAAGTTTTATTCTCTAATTGCTTAGCTGAAAGTTACTGCAACAAAAAGAGATGGGAATTGACCTGAGAAGAGTCAATGTCAGGTTGAAATGAAAAATAGCTTATGGTATTGCCAAACGATACTAAGAATTACACAGACACATAACAAGAATCCTTGTACCAAAAAAGTTTGTGTGAGGTCAGGGAGGTGAATAGCTGAGCTGGAAATAGAAGCCTTATCTCCTGACACCCAGTTCAGTGCCCTTCCCCAGGGCAATCTCAAACGATGCCTTTTTCCCATCTTCAAATTTCCTTCTCTGTTTTTTTCAAGTGAGCACTGGCACTGACACGCTGGAGCAGACTGGGGTCGAGCTACTCCAATAGGTTCTCTCTAACAGCAGGCAATGGCACATGTTTCCAAGAGATGTTTTGATCCCAAATCTCTCATAACAAAAACTGTTAAAATGTAAAGACTAGACTGTTTTCTGCCAGACTTTCATCATCTACCTTGTTCCTGACTCATTACTGGTTTTTTTCTTTCTCGTTTCAGCCCCAAAGTAAGCTGCAGGTGTGTGAGCTACTCTGTTTGCTGACTGACACAAGAAGGCAAAGCAATGTTCGAGTACAGTAACCTCTCAAAATTTCCTGATGTGTCTGTCTCTACTTTCTATCTGTGTGCACCAAGTTCCTGCTGCAGATGGTGACTGGCACACAAGCTGAGCACTGCCAGTTGTTTGCCTGCTGCCATTCCCACAAAAACATTCAATTTTGGGAAGATTTTGGACAAGCCCATTTCTGCTTTCTGAGCTATTTTTTTGGCTTCTCTTTGTACCCAAGAAGTTAGAAGTGAAATTTCCACCGGACCAAAAAGTAAAACCCTTACTGTGAGATTTACGCCAATCACAAGAAATTGCAATTTGTTTGGTTTGCGTAGTTGCAAAGACAAACCATCAGCTGATGGTATCAGCTTTCAGATAATTCTAACTTTGAATTGGACTGGAATTACGAACTCCATTTAAATATAGGTTCACTGCAAACAGGCAAAAATGGGCTATGAGAGTTGATCTCTGCAGTCTCCCTGAGCCCTCCTGAGTCAGAGTTGCTTGTTCATGCAGCTCTTACTGTGGTTATACAGCACACCAGGCTGTTTCAAAAAAACACTCTCAGCTTGGTACATGGATTCTGGTGTCATTACGCATGCATTTAAAAGTCACAAAGTATTCATTCCACCAGAAACAACATGGAGTGATCCAAGTGTTGGGAAATTCCTTGCTTTCCTGCATTTAAAGACATGTGCAAGCTTGATTTATGTCTCAGTTTCCCCAGTAATGAAACCGGGGTAATAGTACTGTCTGCCCTCCGTGGCTGCTGGGAATGAAAGCACAAGAGACTTTATGTTGGTCAGATAGTACAGCTACTGGGATCAGCTAGTTCAGAAGAATTTCTTGTTTTAAAAGGGTAGTTGAGGTAAAACCATAGAGCCCTGGATTTGGGATTGGCTGAGGATCTAAGCTCCATCACAGTTCCAGAGTCAGGGCTCAGCCTGCAGCAGCAGCTGGGCCAGGACCCTGGGTTCCAGGCTCACTGATGAGGTTGCGCCTCTTTGGTTTTGGTCTGGGTTCATCTCTACTGGACACAAATCAGTAAAAGAAAGTGATGAAAGATACAGAGTTGGCCATGGAAGCAGAGACACTGTGGTTGCAAGACCAGAAGATGAAACCTGATTTCTCCAGCTCAAAAATAAGTCTCCTTTAGTTTATACAGTGTGAAGAGCCTGGACTTGGCACATAGCTAATAGTGGTACAAGGAGAAGGTCAATGAAATACACCTGCAACTATCAACTCCCTGATGTTCTGTGTCTGTCACTAAACTGGTCAAGGCACATATGTTTTCTCCTCTTATCCTGCTACTCTACTTCTGAACAGTGCCACTCTTCTCCATCAGTACTACACACTCAATACACAGCTCAGTGTGCAGAGTACAGACCTCTTTGTGTTTTTTCCCTCCCTTTGGGAATTTTGCAAACCCACCCCTGTCTTGTCCGGATGCATCTAAAGCTCTTCCCATTATAAACAAATAACAACAACAAAAAAGCTGCAGTCACAGAACTTTGTTGATTCTTCCTGTGCCATGTCAGGGTGCACATGGTTCCCAGTAGCCTTTGAAAATCTGATGCATGGATTAGCTACATCAGCACACGAGGCCCTTTACACACACTGAAAAAAAGGAATGAGGTTGTTATTTTCTAAAAGACCTGCACTGTCACTGTCTAGACTTACCAGACACCCTTTCCATTTCAGTGCATCATGACAAATTTAACTTAATGCATCTTAACAAATGAAAGCTCCCTAAACAATATACCATCAACAGGGCATGATAATTTCAGGTTCAGTGCTTCTGGGAGAATATGATGCTCCTGTCAGGCTCATATCACTAGGCATAGTGCTGTGAAGGACCACAGGCAAAGACAAAGTCAAGGTAGAAGTACCACACTCTAGACTTTTAAAATATTTTGTTAGCGCAGAAGAAAATAACACTTTTTTTTTTTTTTTTTTTCCCCTGTCCTTTGCCTCTTGGGAGGTTTTTTTTTGGAAGAAGTAAAAAATGTGGAAGGACCCTCCCTCGAAATGTTTATTAAAACAAAACAATAACAAGACTACAGATTCTAAATGAAATATAAACAGCAACATTAACTTCTTTCCACTTTGGGGGAAAATATGCACAATTGTTTATAGTTAAAAATTCCCAGATGGCATTGGAGAGCTTGCTATTCTTCTCCTGTCACAGAGGCAGGAAAAAGAAAATGGATTTTTATAGGCTCTCAAAAAGTAAATGATATGGCAGAGAGAGCATCCACACACACATATATTTAATCGCTTAATTCCCTGAAATACAGCTAAGCAAAACCAAAACAGTTCAGTAGAATAGACTCTGAAACCCATAGTAATATTTATATTATTTAAGCAGCCAGTCACTGGTTAGTTAGATTTACTCCATAAATTTTATCAGTTAGACTAGGGCCTCTTTCAGATACCACTGAATATTTCTCAAGCAAGAAGTTCTGAAATATTTTTCAGATTGTAGGTACTAATTTCTTGGATAGCCTGAGACTGGTGGAAATAGAATTTAGTACTGAAGTATATTTCAAACACACATCTTTTACTCTGGGACTTGAGAAGATGTGACATGAAAGATATTTTTTCTAAGACCAACAGAATTAGCCACACCAGTAAGGGCTCTAGTGAGAGTCAGTATCCAGCAAAACAGAATTTTTTACTTCATATTTCATAATATATTGGATTATGGAAATAGAAAGAAATATAAAGGACCATCTTCCTGTACAGCTCAGTCTCAGTGATGATCTTTCACAATGCCCAAATATCATGCTTGACTGGCACTTCCCAGCAGCTCTGTGTAACTTCCACAGTAAAAATTGCCCAATTCCAGGAAATTTAATGCAGCCATCTAAGGAATCCACATTTTCCATAGTTCTCCCAAGAAACCTGCAAGCTAATACTCCTATTCCAGGAAGTCCACAACAGAAGTATCAATCCTTCAGTTCTGTGGGAAAATTATTTTGAAGCACCTAGAATACTCTTTTCAAAGGTAACAAGCATTAATCCTTATGAAGTCAGTCCTAGAAATACATCGCTAATCAGAACTACCCAAGAAGGCAGCCAAAATCCCACTTACTTTTCAAAAGTCAGTCCTCTCTGTTTCTGCTTCCCACCAACATTTGTAAAATTAAGAAAGATCTAAATCATAGCATGTTTTATTGAAAACACACAAATCAGATACAGGCAACTAGAGTCATGCAAGTACTTGAATAGACAACTAGGCCACAAGAACATTCAGTTCTACACCCAAGTTACACAAAGCTGAGCAGAAATCCGAACTGGCTATCTGCAGTTTGCTCAAGCTCTAATTCTCTGTTTTATTGTTGAATTATGGTCACTCTGCCATTTTACAGTAGAAAGAATTGTGCTTTCTCCTTTTCTGTCAGCTGTAGTGTTGAGCAGGGATGAGGATGGTTTTGGCCTCCCTTTATTGAATTTGGTGATAAAAACTGGTGTTAATTAATAATCATCGGCTATCTGCTCCAAAAGCACCATGAAAAAAAGAACATTAGTTTCTGCAAATAAAAGTCTGACTTTTATGAGTACCTTGTCCTAAAACCAGAAGTGTCTTGTCTGCATTGTGTCTTCAACTTGGAAGAGCTACCAAGATGTGAAAAGCACAGCTTTTTTTAATGCGCTTATTAACATTGTAAAGTGTGAAGCAGCAAAAATCCCTTTTAGTTTTGGGGCAACCTTGCAAAGCTTTTTTTTCCAAAACAAACGAGGAAAATATGAAATTAATTTGTGTTTCTTTGTGTCCTGTCATTTCAATTTGGCAAATCTATTTTTATTGTTATTCCAAGAAACATAAAATAATCACAGTTACATTGACAAGTAAACTGTGGCTACTAGTTTCATAATCTACAGAACTGACCACTGTAAAGAACACAGGCCAGAGGGGAGTAACATCCAGACCAAAAACCTAACAAGTGAGTTCCTTGGGTTAAAAATCAAGACTCCCTTTACTGGAATTCAATGACGGTTCCCCACTCAGTGAATATATTGTGTACTCAGACAGGCATCTCTGTGTTTTTTATGGGAGTCACTTTGAATTATTTTCTCCTGCTCATCCTTGACTCTGGGACCTCACTGTACACTGGAGTTACTTATTCTACTGTCTATGACTGCAATTTTTGAAATACTTTAGCATTGTGGCTCTGGCTTCCTATAGAAGCATTGGTCCATCATGAATAGAGATGGGTTTTGGGGTAGGTGTAGACTGTCTCATTGACAACTGACAGGGCTGGGACTAGACAGAGGTAACAACATGTTCTACATGATAACAAATCTCTTGTGACATGATACTCTCCCATGGTTTCATTTTTAAAAGGCTTTATCCTTCACAGCTGGATATATACTCTGAAAAGATGACTTTAAAAGAGGTGTCTGTCCAAGAATTCATAAAAAGCAGCTCAGAGAGATTGTGAAATTGCCCCCTTCTTTCTAGTGGAAAATTAACTATTTACTGAATTCACAGAATATTGCTCACTGAATTTAACAAAAACATAACTATGCCCATAATGGTTGGATTGAATGACAGATGGCACATTCTATAAACATATACAAAATGAGAGAGATCAAGACTACAGCACATCTACACATTTAGTGGTCTTTGGAAGTTCAAAACAACAGTCACAGCAGATAAAGTAATTTTCTGCAAATAAAATGTACTTATTTTTTCACATCCATGTTCTTATTCCCCTTCAAGCTGTTCAGTACATATCCTACACACCGGTACAAAAGTTGTATAGAATCTAAATAATCCAAATTTGCTAAAGCAAGTCATTAGATCTGACCATCCTACTCTGGAAAAGAGTTGAAAAATAACAGCACTCTCTGCTATACAACATCTGGACACTTTCTTTGGCTAGTGCAGTATCTCATTTCTCGTTCCCTTTTTCTGTTTCTGAATACTGGCAATTCTCTGTCTTGTGGTTACTTTAATTTCTGCTTTGAATTATTCCCTCCAAGCTAAACTGGATAGCTTTTGATTTTGCCTTGTTTTGTTCTTGTTTAAATAGGGGATTGGAAACTTCCAGATGTCAATATTCTAGTAATTTTTTTATCTTGGAACAGCCCTTCCTAACATTCACTTCAAAGCCTCACCATTCTTCCAGTGCTGATTTACACTGCAGTCCCCTGGCTGGAGGGTGTACTACCAGAACAGGACAGCCACCTATCAGGCTGACAGTCTGCCCATCACCATTACTGCCACTTGTCTTTTATAAACAGCAGTTGGCCACAGTGAGAGAAGTCGCTGGCCCATCTGGCCCCAACTCCACATTCAGCTGTGGCCTATGCCAAATGCTTCAGAAGAAGGAGAAAAGTCTTGGTCATACCCAGTTGTATAAGACTGTACATGACTGAGAATAAGGGAATGGGAATTAAATTCCATCTGTCTCAGAGGATTAGCAAACACCTCTGAGAAAGAGATACAACACTCCTGGCAACTTTTTGACTTATCCTAGCTAATATCACTTGAATAACTGCTTGAAAGAGTCCAGCACAGAGCCACAAAGATGATGAACGGAGTGAAGCATCTCCCTTACAAGTAAAGGCTGAGGGACCTGGGTCTCTTTAGCTTGGAGGAGACTGAGTGGTGACCTCATTAATGTTTATAAATATGTAAAGGGTGAGTGTTAGGAGTATGGAGCCAGGCTCTTCTCAGTGACATACAATGATAAGACAAGGGGTATCTGGTGCAAGCTGGAACACAGAAGGTTCCATGTAAACATAAGGAGAAAATTTTTCACAGTGAGGGTGACAGAGCACTGGAACAGGCTGCCCAGGGAGGTTGTGGCATCTCCTTCTCTGGAGACATTCAAAACCCACCTGGATGCATTCCTGTGTGACCTAATCTAGCTGATCCTGATCTGGCAGGGAGGTTGGACTAGAGGAGCTTTCAAGGTACCTTCCAACCCCTAACATTCTGTGATTCCGATTCAGAAAGCAGTCTGAAGGAATAACCAACCCTTCTGCCAAGTCTTGCTCAAGTCCAGGGAGCAATTACTCTGTTAAAACGCTGTTCAACTTGAGCTACAGTTATATCTCCTCAGAGGGCTCTGAGTTTGTGGCATAGACTATGAATGACAGGAGTCAGTTTCTAGTCCTGTCCCTGATGCCCTGCTTTACTCAGCTCTATTCACTACCACCCATGGTCTTTTTAGACAAGCAATGACTAATCATAGGCACAGATGCTAAATTTAATATGAATGGAGATTAAAGTTCTTAACAATGACCTAAGAGTGTTTATGATGAGCTAAAACATTATTTAAATAAATTTGTCACTAACCATCAAAGAGATCATCGCCACTGGTCTATGGTTAGGGTTAGACCTAGACTTACAATTTCAGACTACAGAAGCAAAAACCAGTTACAGTTAAGGACTACAAAGTCATTGGCCATGAAAGGTTGATAAGATGAATACTACCACTGCCAGGGAATAACGGGTTTTAATATTTTACGTAGCAGATTTCAGTCAAACTAGGCTATCAGATGATGATAGCCTAGTTTGGATTAAGAGTGAGGGCTTGGACCAGCAATGACTGAAGACATAATCATAGATGGGTTTCTCAATGTCTAGATAGCTAGGAGCGGAGATCTAAGGAATAGAGCTCTAGGTCTGGGACTCTTAAGCTATAGTTGCTTATGTTGCACTTGGGTTGATTGATTTGGGATAACAAGGATTTAGGAGGTTTTCTTATCAGTGAGTCCCTGCATAGAGAGGTCTAGTGCTGTCACAGAGCAAAGCCTCAAGATTAAGAAGCAGGAGCAAAACACAGTGTTTCTGGCACTTGATTTTTTTATTCCTGACTACCATTCCTCCAGGCAGAATTCTTTCTTTGGGAAATATATTAGTAGAAATGAAGGTGAACTGAAGAGGCAGAGTGTGTACATGTTGGGAGAAAGAGTTTCTCACTGCCTTGCTGTACATCTTCTACAGATAAACATATGTTACACAGACTTCATTATCAAAGCCATTAATAGAGTCAGTGGATTCTATCTACCACCTCTAGCTAACAATCAGACCAGACTGGAGTCAGACCACGCTGTCAGTCCTGTCATTACATATTCTGAAAGTACAGTGGAGGAGTTCCATAGCTTGGGAGACAACAGGCCAGCAAAAATGAGTTCCCAAATCTATGAGGATCCTAAAGAGTTTGGAATATTGCTTTCAACAAAACTTTAAGCACAGCAAAGATGGTGGTAAAAAAAAGACAATTTCAAAAATTGAGTCAATATTTTATATTAGCAGCCTTCCTTTGCCTAATGGAAAAGTAACTGAATGCAAATTTTAAAATACAATATAAATGAATTCCGATCAAAGGACTGAAATAATAAAAATGCAACTGAGTGACTGACCAGCAGGAAATTGACTGCCAGCTCTTATCCTGAGCCACAACATAAATTATTTTGAAACACCATTACAAATAAAATAACAAACTATCTTTCATGCAGAAATCACAAATTTGTATGGAATCAATTATAGGGATGAGAAAATAATTAATGTGATGAACTCTATAAAGGCCATTCCCATGCACAAGATGACATGATAGGCAATAAGCTACATAAGCGTTCTGTGATTGCTTACATAATACAATAAATACATTTATTCATTCTCCCAGAAAACAAACAAATAAAAGTAAAATAAAAAACAACAAACCACAAAACATTTTGAAAAAATAAGTAGGGTCCAAACTTGAAAATGTGGAAAAGACAGACTGAATTTCAATTTCATATTAGTTTTATAGTTTTATCTCTGAATTTGCTCCCAGCTTCCCGCTTTGTAATTTTTAAGAGTCATCCCTGTAATAATGTAGGTAATAACAAGTACCTGTTGTGATAATGAGCCAGATTTGTGGAAAGGATGCACCAAACCCAACAGAACAGTTAAAAATAAATGGACACCAGTAAATAATGCCTTGATAACTTTTGCTCAGCTTGTGCTTTCCTCAGATCTCTAAGTGCTGACAAGGTCTCTCTGAATGTTCTCTAGAATCCCTGTAAAAACTGGAATTCTTTAAGGAAAAAAACTGTACTTTGCATTCTCCATTATTTGTACTATTTTTATAGCAGTGGATCTTTAGCTATACTAAAGAAGTGGGTTTATCTCTATTTACATGGCCTCAGAACTGCCATGTTGTATTATCAGAGAGATCTACCGGTCAAAGCACTGTACAGATACTAAGAAGAGGTTCTGCCCCACCAAGGTGTTACTGTCTGAACACATGGCAGACAAAAGAAATATCATCAGAGAGAAATATGCCTAAATTCAAAACAAATCTTTTGATTATAGTTATGCACTGACTCTACCACACATCCAGGAATATAAATCCAGCCAGCAGCCAGGACCCACCTATCTCCAGAGCAAGACTTAAACAACAAAGCCAAAGTGCTCTTTCAAGAACAGTGATGCAGGCCAGTGGGATTTTCTACATCAGGTCAGACTAACCATTACCATCCTAATTTTAGCTGTTTACAGCCTATGTTTTCACAAAAAGCCAAAGTTTTTTTGACACAGTGTTGTGCTGTATGCACCTGTCACATACAAATCCAAAGGGACTGAGCACTCACTAGTCTCAAGTTATATTACGGTACTGCAGCCAAACCCTCATTCCCAAGACACACAGGGAGTTGATCATTTTGACAAGCACATGTATAGTGGTGTGGTTCTGGGGCTTTTACGTCCACTGAACTTCAGAAATGCCAGCTGTTTCACAGCATCTTACTCAGATAGGCTCTTCTTCCTCTTTCCTTGCATCAGAAAGTGACTGATTGGTTTTGTGCCTAAGAAGAATGGATCTGAAAATATAATTAACTTCTAGTTTCTCTGCAGTCTAATAGTTAGGGCTGATTGTCAATGTAATTTCTTCTCAATTATGAGGCAGCAGAGGTTTTACAGACTCATCATCTATGACACAACATTTCATTAGGTTCCCATCCTTGAGAGTCAGGCTGTTGGGAAGTGACTTGTCTGCAAAGTTAACACACATGCCTTTTTTCATTGCCTGCTTACCAAAAAGTATGTATTATGTCCCTGGGTATATTTTTATTGCAGTTTATTATTCAGTTTTTGCATAATTTAGAAGACTTGATAGGAGGAACAAATCATTGCCATGCAAATGACTGTGAGATGAAAACTTCATCATTGTGCTATGCTGACACAAATCAGCCTTCAAAAGTAGTCAGTTCCCATTGCAATCAAATGGAGTTATGTGGTGAAAAGCCCTCTGCTATCCATTGAAATTTTGTCCCTTAATGTTTTACAAATGCCTGTAGCCACAATGACTCTTTTTCCTCAGTACTGTTCATATGTTATCCTGCAGCCAGTTCATTCTTTTGCAACACAAATCGGTGATCACGGAGGCAAAGGAAACACTCCGCAGAGATTCACAGCAGCTAACACTGGTCAGCACTTCACAGGTTTCTCATTGGCAAAATTTAAAATGGTTTGGAAATACCAACTCCACTTTACCAGCTGAGACGTGCAGTGACTTGTGCATGGTTATCTTGTGCACTAAGCACAGAAACTGGGTTCCTGTTGGACTGGGAGCTTACCCGCCCATTAGTACATATTGACACCTTTGAACCATTGCATTAGTAAACATTCCTTTTGCATTCCTTGCAAATCCAAGTGAGTATCTGAACACTGCTAATGCACTACACTTTCCTAGTGCCTCCTGCTGTGGTTCTAATAATGGTTCCAAATATTTATGATTTTATTCCATCACTTTCATGCACTTACCTATGACTTCACATTTGTAGCCAGCTGGACTACGTACAGCTTTAGAGAAGAGTAAAATTGAAGATGGATATTTTGGACACCCTCACCATACTGTAAGAACATGTTTACCCAATTAATACATGTACATAATGAAACTATCTCTGTGCTAGTAAACTAATCATGGCTAGCACATAGGCTCAAGCACACACTAGCACAGAACCTACTGTTGAATTATTAGTATGCTCCCTGGCATAATTTTGAATCATGTCAGTTGACACTCTGTCAAGCCATTCATGGGCATGGTATGGAGATTCTTCATGTCAGGGACTGTTTCCAGCTGACACTTTGAAGCAGGATGCTTTGCTTTTGGTGGAAGAGAGTAAAGTGGTGTGGGCATGAGCTGTGCCATGCTTTTTGATACAAGGTACAGAGAATGGCTCTTTGCCACTTTGTTTACATTACATATCTTTAGAGACTAGTAGAAAAGATGAAAGGGGAAACAGGTTTTGGCAGAGCATGACTCAAGGGCTTCCCACACTGTAAATATGAGCTTAACTCTATGTCTTTCTATTGAGGTTCAATCCCACCGCTAGCTGCCAATATCTCAGTGACTGTACATGTGCAGTTTTAGTTCTAGAAGTGTGTGCTCCAACTCTTGTTACCCACATTACTTTTAAAGTTGTTTTTAATGCATGTCATTTTCATAGGTGACAATGACTGCTTTGAGCTTTCATTGACTTCAGTAGGACTGATGGTGTTCTGCATATCTGCAAAGATCTGCTTTAATAAATAGTTGGCTTGATTTTCAGTGTCTGTCTGCAAAACTCAGTGCAATGCAGAGATGCTTCAGACGTTTTTTAAAGTAGCTTGAACTCCTGTGCAGCATACCTTACTAAATTTCCCCTGATGCTTTCTCATACTAAGCCATATAATTTGCAGTTGTTTTTTCCTTGCTCACATTTTGTGGAAAAATGCCACAAAACCGTTATCGCTTTACCCAAGTATGGAGTCTTAGGCTAGGAGGTTACAAAAGTTCCCCGCACAATATTCTCATTACCTAGAACTGTGATTAATTAACAGAACATGTTAATTATTATCTCAAAATTCAGATTGAATTATTGAGAATGAATAGAATTCAAAATTGGAAAGGTCCTCTTCTATAGAAGTATCTATCAAGTATCTATTCTATCAAGTAAAGGCTCAGGTTCTTTGAAGCACCTTCATGTTCACATGCTATTAATAGTAAGCAAAATATTCTGAGAACCCACATGTCTCTGACCATTAGATATCACCATATACCAAGTGGTTTTTAATCAGTTTGTGTCTACAAGTCTATTCAGCCCAGTAATTTATGCAAGTGCATAGGAAAGAAATGAAAGGCAAAACCCTCAACAAAATCTATTTCACAAGAGAAAATCTGAAGCTCTAGCTAATAGGACTTTGTTCCTTTGAGTAGTGGCAGTTGGATTCCTTTGCTCACAAAAGTCTTTTATTACTTTCCCTCACAGGCATTCATTTCAGAAAAAGAGAAAAATAAATTTCACTTCAGTTTCAAGCTATCTGTGACAAATACACTGTGACATTTGATTCTCCTTGTCTTTTTGATGCCACTTCTCAATGAATATTGATGGCCTGTCATAGAATGGCTATAGCCAGAAATGTTCTAATCCAAAAATTCAGATTTTTAAACAAAATGTGATGAGCAATAGAAAAGACATATTTTCCCAGTGGCTGTTTTCACAAATGCTTACATCTTTTGATTCTACAGTTGTTACAGATGGGACAAGCTGGAGCTAAGGACAGAAGGGGGTCATGCTTTTATTGTCCATTAAGGAAGTAAATGGAAATGATAATGGAAAACATGTAGAGAAGTTGATCATGTTCTTACGCTCCAGTAGAAACAAGATCAGACCAGGTCTTCTTATAGCCTGAACACATGCTAGAACTCTGGGGAAGTTCTGATCCTTCGACCAAGTCTGAACATCATGGCTTTCTGTTAGAGCCTGTATTTTTATAGTAGCCTGAGGTTGAATCCCACTGATTCAATACAAGCCAACTAAACTAAATTCATCGGCCTTTGTAAGAATGAAAAGTCAAATTAGATGATCCCTTCAGGCCTCAAAATTTCTGAAACTTTAACTTTATGGATCTTTTGAAAAGTCTTGACTTTGTCTATACTGATCACAGACAATGAAATGCTGACAAAATTTTGATTAAAAATTAAATCTTGCATTTTGTGTTTACCTCTGCAGCCTGGAGACAAATGCTTGCTACGTTCTCTCTTTAAAATGTAGAGTATAAGCAGGGACAAATCTTAATTATGGGAGGTAAGTGTATATATGGAGAGAAACGGGAAACATTTAGCAGAGGAAGTGCTGCTTGACAGTTGAGATTACATGTTTTGGAGGATGATTTCACCTATGGCACATCCTCAGGGCAGAACTTGTGCAAGCGAGCCCAGATGCAACACGAAGCATAATGCCAGACTAATTAACCCATCTTGAAGACAGCATCATGTTTTTCAGACAAAGTTTGGGTATACCTGCATAGCACTTTATTATGCTGTGAAGACAGAGCTCCTTGTCCAGCTCTAGCATCTAAGAAAATGAGGCCACAGCTGCTTTTGGAAGCAGTAGGAGACACTGTAAAGGTAGTGATTTGTCAAATCCTGCTTCTCAGACATTGCCAGTATTTTGTCCTTTTTCACTGAGCGTGCCTTCATGTTCCTGGTTATTTCATAAAATCTCAAACCAGAGTGACAAATATCCTTTAACAGCTCCAGTGTCTCTGGTTTTGGCTTGTGATATATCTGGGTGATATTTCTCCAAGCAGTTATCAGTGACTGCAGGAAAAGAGAGCATGGAAGTTATGACAGCTGTGCAGTTACTGGATGACAGAAGTACAGAGTGGTGAATATTCATAAGTGAAATTCCAGTCCTGAGAGTGTGTGGTCATTGAAAATTTGATTTGTGTCATAACAGAGAAAAAGTTACTTGGGCCAAGATGAGTTTTGCAAGATAATGGAACTCCAGTAGGATCATTAATGGTCTCTCAGAAGTCAAAGGAATTTTTTCTTTCTTTATGGCAAAGGAGAGAAAGTCCTGAAATTATTATTTTTGGTGGTCTGGGGGAGTGGGGTGGCGGAGGAACAGGGTGGTGGGATGAAGTTGGGCAGTGTGGCCCTATGACTTGAACAATGGAATGGGACCAAGGCTCCTATTTTCAGTCAGCAGACTGCCTGTAAGGTGACCCTGGATAAGTCTTTTCATCTATTTCTGCCTCAGTTTCCCCTCCTACAATGTAGCGATAGAATTTCTGAACTTCTCTGAACACTTCTGATTCAAGGATATAAAGTTTAATGTAAAATCTATGTATAATATTTGTTTATCACAACATAGAGTCACAGTATGGAAAAGGTTAAGATCTATTACTCTAAGTCAAGATGATGTTTTACCCAATTCATTTCAAGCTTTTTTTCCCTCTTTTAATACTCTTCTTCTTTCTCATATATGCCATGAGTTCTACAGGTTTCCTATCAAAACAGAGGGAGTGTGCTGCTCTGATCCTTGCCTAACCCTACACTCAGCTACTGTATTTTCATGGAGACCTTCATACCTTTCCACATAGGAGATTTTACTGAACTCAACTTATTACTATTTCTTTTTACTACATGACTCCTGTCAATTCATGACAAACTATTTCACAGAAGCAATGCAATCCATATATGGGATCCATGATAAATGTCCAGACCAGCCAGCTCTCACAGAACCAAATGTGCGTATGCATTCCTGAGACCATTTTCCCCTACAGTTTGCAATCTGCTGTCCTCTTCCCTAAAAGCAACCCTCTACCAGTCTTTACCACACCACAACTTGTTCATAAGAAAACTAACCCAGTCCTAGAAAATTAAGGCAGTAGTATTAGGAAAAGTTTTATTTTGTATAATATTTCAGCTGTATTATTTTTCTATATTAATTTGCACCCTGAGTGTATGTTACCATAACTGGTCTATTAGAATGTTAAGGCATAGCATGTCTAAAAATACATGATTAATTCCATATATATGCTGTATTCCGTTTTGCCCAAAACAAGATACTGACCACATAAGAGCACAGCATCTTCTGGTTGAAACATATAAAACATATTGTGGAAAAAGAACCCAACTTCACATTAGTAGGATTTTTCTGTGACAACTGCCTGGGAAGAATTGTTTGTAATGCATGTCAATGTCAAAGCAGTAAGTACGTTGCACTTATTTCCACATAGTAGGTCTACCTAATGCAGCCTTATCAAGCTTTGTATAGGTAAACCGAAGTCAACGAAGCAACCATTCACAGAGACAATATTCTTCTTCAGCACTAGAGCAAAAAAATGTTGGCAACATGTTAGCAATATGGGCCCTTGCTTTCACTGCAATGTAAGAAATTTACAATTCAACTATCACAAATAAGAGTGATCTCTTCTAAAATAGTTTTGATTCACAAGTCAAAGCACTCTTAAGTTAGGAAGTACCTAGAGTTGAAGCTTCCTCTAACACTGCCTGTTCAACTCTGAATAGAAACCACACGCCCTGCTGAGTGTTTAAATGCAAACTGAAGTATAAATATCTAGATTCTGAGGTCAGTATTTTGTCTGAATCTACATCCTTGCACAAGCTTAATCTTATGAATGACGCAAACATAGAAACTTCAGCCTGAATTGTTCCTGATAGGTCTCTGCAGAGGTATTTTCAAATCACCTCTCATAAAAAAAAAAACAGTTTTCTTCCCTTACATGCTGGATTTGCAGCAATGCTTAAAGTTCATCAGGATGCAATAACATAGCCATCAGCTGTTCATAGTTTACTTATCCAGGTTCTGAAATCATGTCACTAATTTACTCTTGAAAAACTGTTTAAAAGATGTGATCAACCACCCGGTGCAGAAAAGCCAACAAAAGTACCTAGACTTGATCTCCAGAGCAGGAGCTTGATGAGCAAAGGCAAGAAAGTGTCCATTTCCTATGTGAACAGACAAAAACTCAACACAGAACAAGAAATAACATCTTCCAGAGCTACAGATCTACAGAAAAACTAACTTGAAAATGTTATTTCTAATGCTCACCAACCACTTAAGCTGAGGTGCAATGAGTAAATGAAGTTGATCTAAGTGTGGGCTGCCACTGAGAGGGATGGTTGTGTGGTTGCACAGTAATTTGGGTCAGGGAACTAATCCAATTGAAAAACCAACCCCCTCCTTCTGCAAAAGGAAGTTTTCAGCCAGTTCCCTCACTCAGCTCCCCGTGCAGCCACATAAGTGCAAGTGTCAGCACAAAGGCAAGTATAGCAATTTGGATGCCAACAGCTTGGTGGTTTAAAATTCTTCCCCTCTAATGAATTGTTCCTATTATTAAATGAGCTGTTTTATGCAGGCTGCCTTCCCAGTTTCTTCACTGATATAGTTCCCGAGCAAAGAAAGGCAGGTATTGAACTACATAGATCAAATTCAATGCAGTGTGCTGCCTGGTATTCAGAGTGAAGTAGTTTATGTGCAAGAAGGGAAAAAGACCCTAAAATATTCAACTGTGTAAGTTGCAAAATTGCTAACTAACAGTTGAGAGAAGCACACAGAAAGACAGGAATGGGGACAAAGGGACAGCCACCTGCATTACCTTTAGAAAGGCCTATCAGCATTATCCATGTAGGAAGTCAGTATTGTTGATATTCGGAAGCTGATGCTTCTACATTCAGTATGTGTCAGGAGATTAATGACACAATTCATAAAATATATTTCTCAATCAAAATATTCACAGCTATATGTTTTGATGGAAAAAAATAAACTTTTCATAAAAAAAAACAGTTGTGAAAAAATATTTCTATTCAACAGACTGTATTACCATTTACTCAGTAGTTGTAACAATGAATACTAGCCAGGGGCAAGCTGGCTGGAAAAGAAGTCCAGCAATGAGAGGGTTTCCAAAATATTATTGATACTCTAACCCTCCATGCTCCTAAAAGAAAGATTTATTCATTGTCATTCACGGGAATTAACCAGTGTTAAGGAACTTGTCAAAAAACCATGTGTGAGTATGACACTGGTGGCCACTTTATCGTCGGATGACAAAACTGCACTGATTTCAGTGAGGTCCACGCACCACCCTGCATTTTCAGTTCTCCAACTGCCTCCCTTATGACAGTGGGTAATTTCTCTTTTTTCATGCCTCTCAATCTCCTAGTGTGCTTGTCTACCATGAACTCAAGAGGGCTAAGGCTGCTTTCTTGTGACAAATTTAACATTATCATACGGGGTACTGATTTAAGATGAGTTCTGTAAACATTGCTGCAATATAAATAGCAGTGACCATATATAACACTCGATGATAACAAATTTTCTAGGTTTTTCCAGTTTCTTGTGTAACTGGATCTTGCTTATGAGCCCTTCAGGCTTTCACCACACATCATGCTCCTTACATATATTTCAGGGTCTTGTTTTTCTGAAAAAAGAAAAAAAAAAATATTGCTGTCATGGACCCTAGGTGAAAGCTTACATTGGCAGCAATGGACATCACTTCCTAAGAGGGTTTTCATTAGAGGAAAATAATTTTTCAAAAGCTTAATCCTCATACCGTGTCATCAATTTGCACACACAGTCTCTAGCATGGCACTAGAATGAAAACTTCCAAGATCTGAGCAAAAAGGAAACTTCCCAAAAGATTAATGAGTAAAATTAAATTCTTAATCACAGGCCTTGAAATCTGACATTTCAAATGAGCTTTCACATTCCATGTTACATGGTCTCTTTATGCTTCTGGAAAACATGTTTTTCTAATTGAGAGCTATTGTGAAACCTGATGAACATCAGAAAATTTTTCATTTGAAATACAGGAAGAAAGGCATAGGCTACTGTGTACAGGAGAGGACAGGAGATTAGAACTATGACCTCAGCAATATTTTGTTGTTATTTCTAAAATATCAGGAACAAATTAGCCACAGGTAAACAATGAACCAATGTTTTCAGTCATTGTAAAGTTGAAAGGAAGCATCACTTCAAGACAAACAGTGTCATCTTTAATCCAAAGGAAATGTTATAGTTAGATTTGACAAATAATTATTGCTTCCTTCATTTACAAATAAAGGGATAAAAAAATAAGTTTAAAGGAATTGTATTCTAGAAAATAGAAACTTCATTTTACAGAAATGAAAAGAACATTTAATATGTTTGAAACATGAATGCAGCTTCACAAATGAGAGATGAACCTAAAGCAATTTTTTTCAGAACAAAAATCTGCTTGATATTCAGCTGAAAAATTTTGTCAAACTCTGAGGCAATCTAAGCATGGGTTGTCACTGAAAGAGCTGACAATACCAAGATTGAACCAAGAGGTTCAATTCTAGTTCTAAAACTGACATGCAAGATTTCACTCTATTTGTGCCTGTAGGAACTCCCACTTGATGGACACTGTGCTTTGCCAAAGGTAAGGGGGAGCAGGGCCAGTTGTAGTGATTTTCTGTGCAATTAGCTTAAATCCTTTAAAGACTCTGGATAGCTAGACATCAGCCTACCCATATGGAAAACTTCCTACTATATCTTTCTTAAGCTACATTCTGTCACAGTACAGAAAGGAATTGTCATCTGTGCCCTCACTTACTCATTTAGTAACACTTTATTTACTTTAGTTATTAATTTACTTTAGTTATTTACTTTACTTATTTGTGCCAACCATTTTATTACATACTTGATATTACAGCCTGGATTAGGATAAACTTAATATTTGTGAGAAGCTTTCAGATCCTCAGGTAAAAATGCATTCATAAATTTTGGTAATATTTACCAAAACCCACTACAGTTTATGTCAGATATCAACAACAAAAAGCATCTAATCCATGTCTTCTCTGTATAGCAGTGTTACTCTTTGTCTGAGTCTGACAACAGCAACCATTCCTATGTAGGTATGGAAATGAGGACATCACAAACTTACTTGTTTCTTGTTACTCTTAGATTCAGAATGATGACTTCCCATGAAACAGCCTTAATTTGGATGGATCCACTTCTGGACTGATGAATCAGAGTAAATGCTTTGACACAGGAAGAATCAAAAGTTCTATGGCATTCCTATGACTACTTCACATGAATGCCAAAAAATGTAGGCATTCTAGTTTTGAGCTATTAGAAGCTGTTTAGGAAGTAGCAAATCTAAATATGGATACAATTGCTACTATCAGAAACCATGGCTGAAATTGCAGTAGGTTCAGTAGAAATGGTGGAAAAATTATCTGGAGTCTAGTCCACCAAGTTTCATCCACATATTGAACTACTGGCAAATACATACATTTACTTCTCTACAGGAAGCCTTGCAATGCAACCACTTTCACAGACCATGAAGTCTATTGAACTGGACACAGCAAGCTGTACAAGGAATGTCCAAGCAAAATGGAAACAGGACCCTCGAGTTAAGTCAAAAGTAAGTTAAAAGCCACACAGCTAAACATTCTGTCACTAAGTCCCCATCCTTTGCGAGGAACATCCAATCAAGATTCAATAGCAAGGGCCTACACAACACAAACCCATCTGTCAGCTCCACACTCCTTGAAGCAAATATAATTCTTGCATGATGTTATTTATTCAGATATGTTCTATAGTTTTTGGTCACAGGAGATCTCTTTCTTGTATATGCCTTAGAACACTGAATAAGAAAACACTGTTGGCGCAGTCTTTTTGGTGCCTACTTGGTCTGCCATCATGTGATCTTTCTATACTCTTTAAAATTGTTCACAAAAAAATACATTGGTAACAAACTTTAATCATAGGAATGAAACAAATCCATACAGAGTAGTCAGCCATGCTAATTAGAAAACACTTGATATGGAATCGTGTTTAAAATCACATGTTGACCCCCTGTAACTTCCCTTTGTTTCTGCCTTCGTGGTGTGGTTTAACCTCAGCCAACAACTAAGCACCACGCAGCTGCTCATTCACTCCTCCCACTACCCTCTGGTGGGATGGGAAGAAGATTCAGGAAAAAAAAAATGAAAAAGGTAAAACTCATAGGCTGAAATAAGAACCATTTAATAATTGACATAAAATATTATAATAACAACAACTGTGATGAAAATGGAGGTAACAAAAAGAGAACTAAATAAAACCCAAGAAAGATAAATGACGCATGATCCAACTGCCCACCACCAGTGGGCAGTGCCAAAAAACAGCACTATACCAGCTGTAAGGAAGAAAATTAACTCTATGCCAGAAGAAACCAGGACACTTTACTAACACTAATAACCCTGTTTCCAATTAGTTTTTCTCTAAGCATGTTCCATGTCCATACATAACGTGGCTAAAGTGGATCTATCTGGCAAAATGAACAAAAATAGATCTATCTTCATGTAACATGTTTTCCTGGGCTTGCACATATTTGTCTTATGATAGGTGGGTTATTACTGCTTTCCTGTCAAGATAGGTTTCTTTATTTTTTCCTGTGCTAGCCAGCATCACTGAATTATATTTCATAGACACCCTAAAACATTAGAGATGCTTTCTCTATTCAAACTTTCTTGTTATGCTATCCTCTGCTAAGGTCCAATGACATAGCTAAAGTTACACCATACATTAGCTGAAAAACTGAGAGTAGCATCCATGCCAACCCCCTGAATCCCCATAGCAATGTCCAAAGCATGGACAATTCCACTTCTAAACTTGTTACTGAGAGCATGGCTGTGTTGCAGACACATAGTGAATATGTGGAAAGGACTTTTGTTGTATTACGGTCTGGGGTCCAGCTGTGGGGGCAGTGATTTAAAATGGTACAATAGCTGTAGGGTTTGCAGCCTGTTTCCAAGATCTGTATAAGATCGCGCATTCTGAGTATTGGCACGTGACAAACAGCACGGTAAAATAATGGTTATGTGTCATGCTTCTAGTGGGGACTGCTGTATAGTTTCCTCTGCCCTCCTTGGATTTTCTTTAAAAGAAAAGGCACAATGCAGAGAAGTGTCCTTTTTCCTTTATGAAGCTGTCTGCCTTGATGCCTCTGTTAGATGCTTCTAGGACTGAGTTCATTTAAGAAAAACCAAACAAACAAACCAAAAAAAAACAAACAAACATGAATTTGATCAGTAACAAGAACCAAAGTTATGTGAGTTACATCACCGAGATATTTTTCTTAGCTGAGACAAACCAGAGGGATAATGTAGCCTACTGCCTGGATACCTAATATTCTTTATGCTTTTGCTAGAGATGTGTGGTTTTGACAGCTGCAGAAGTTAAAAAAGCTATTACCACTAATTATCTGGTATTAAACAAGATTATGCTTGTAAAATAATACCAGCAAGTTTCAGGGTGAACAAAGACCTTAGATGTTTTGTCTGTTCCTTTTAAAGGACCCAGGGTAAGTGGGTGGTCCAGTGTTGGAAAGACTATGTATCAAGATGCAATTCAATCATTCACCTTGAAAATTCAAACAGAGGCGGGTGGTCACTGATCAGCTGAAATGAGTGTGTAAGTAAGGCAAAGAGGCAAGTTTTTGTAACACTGAGAAGGCTACATTCAGTACAACTGACTTCAGAATTTGTAAGAACTACAGGAGGTATGAACAAAGCCAAACTTGAGACTAAATTAGTCAATTTATTCAAAGCTCTCTATAGCCAACGGAAGACTAAAGCTCCAGCTCCCTACAAAGGGAAAGTAATCACATTAAGTTAGAGCACCAGTTGAAACAATATCCTCCATCTGCATGCTGGTCAGAAGAACAGATTACAATTTTATTCCTCTGGCACCCAGAAGCTCAAGGTGTATTTGGTGTTAAACAGAAACTCTTGCTACTCTCCAGTGTTTGTAATCTCAGTGAGCAAGGAAAATATTCAGTGCCTGGAGAATGGAAGGATAGAGATTAAATTACTTCCCTGAGGTTACGCATTGGGTATATGGCAGAACTTGAAACAATACATTCTTGTCTAATGGCCTTCTCAGATCTGGATGCAGCAGACCATGAACAAGGAAGGGACAGGCCAGCCTTCCTCCTGAAACTGAATTCACTCATTTCTTGTTTGCATGATGTATTTTCCCGAGGTGTGAGGAAGAAGTATCTGCCCTGAATTAAATCAGATAATTTTGATTTTTCCACTTTGTTCAAGGAATAGAAATAAGCACTTCAACCTTAGTTTGTCCACCAGAGTGCACAGACTCAGTGCCTCAGACTATTTAAACAAACGCTGAACTTCACAGATGGAGGCAACCACAAGCTTCACTTAATTGTTCTGTATCTCCCTCTCACCTGCAGGAAAGGCCACAGGAAAGCGGAATTCTATACTTTGAATATTCACCTGCTTCCCAGAAATTAGATCCGTTGGTAAAATGAATTGAACTATGAACCTCAGTGTAAGCTTTCTCCTTGGTCTTGGCTGTTCTAAGCTCTGTCTCATCAGACTTTTTCATCCAAGCTTTAATTGCTCATGCCTTAGAAACACTGTCGACAGCAACATGAAGAAGTTGTCTGCATTTTAACAACAGCATCGAATAAACATGCTCTGCTGAAATCTATCTTTGCAGGCACAAATGATACCTCTCTCACAAAAAAAAAAAAAAAAAAGGAACAATAGTAAGAAATATACTTACATCAATGTTTTTTCAGCATAAACACTCCTGAAGTTGGGATTCAGTTCAGAGCATAAGAAACAGCTTCCAATACTAGGGAATGGGTCTTTACTTCATTCTAAACTGGCTCTCCACCATAATCATCACCAAGTAGTTATTTGAGTCTGTGCTATGAACAGGAGAAGCCATAATCTGGAAAATCCTAGAATTGATGACTCAGGCTAATGCCTTTCTAAGCCTCCAGGAATCTCTGAGCAGGATGCTCAGCCCTTTCGGCCTTTCAAGTTTGCCACCATCATGGTTACAACAGTCTGGAAGTGGTATTTGGAATTGAATGGACTTGAACCGATCTGACTTTTGCTAGAGAACAAAGACTTTGAGCCTTCTATCACCATGAGGTACCAGATCAGTATTCTGTCTTTAGCACAATCCTCACAAGGAGTGGGAAGCAGGTTCAAGATGAATTGTTAATAACTTAGTTAGAAGTCCCCCATACATACTATGCTGGTACTAAGAGAGCTATTGTATGTGCTGGCATTCCAGTGACTTGTCTGTGCTAGGTACTGTATTTCTGTTTCTTGCTCCTATCTTGCCAACAAGCTCCCCATGCCCACTCTGGAAAGAAGATGGAAGGCAGTGAACCAGCCTTTAAAATGTCATTTTATATGCTCAAGCCAAGATGATTGATGGGGGATGTCTCCAGCTGGGAAGCAGCCATGTCTGAAAGTCAGAAGCAGAACTGAGCCTAAGATGTTTAATTCCAAAGTGAAACTGGCAATTTTCCCACTGTCTGCCAGTTCCACTCGAATACAAGTATTTCTGGCATTTTCGTCAGGAAACAGCTTCGATGACTGATGGGGACTGCAATTGCCACCTGGCAGGGTAGCTTCAGGGACCTGGAGCCTTTGGGAAATACACTGCAGGGGTTATCTTAAGCTCCTCAGCAGCAAGCATACAGTTTTGTATGGTAATGTATTACAGTCTCCACCAGTCACCAGTGATACTCATTCCTATATACTACATTTCTAAGGCCATTAGCCTTTCACTTGAACAAATATGAAGCTCTTTAACTTCAGAAATATAAGATTATGTCCAAAGGGAGTCTGAAATCTCCTCCTGCAAAAAAGTTCTTTATGGCAGGCCCCTTTATCCAGAAGAAAATGCTTCTACTTCAGAGGGACAAACTATGATCAAGGGCTCTGTATAAAAGAGTTAAAAACTTTGTGTTAAACAGGATGACAAGGATCTCAGATCATCCTACTCAGCTTGCTTGAAAAACTAATGAATGTACTGACAAGCTTCTAACCTAAGAACAAAAGCAAATCACTGATAAACTATGCCAAAATCTATGCCTTAATCAGTATACTTTCTTCTGAGTTCAGATGTCTTAAAAGTCATGCAGATGCTCTTAGACTTAAAGCAATTTACAATGTTTAGCTTCAGCACAGCTTTACACACTCTCCCTAAATGGACTCAAATATTGTAAATTTTTGAGACAAATACTGTAAATTCTTATAATCTACTTCTCTAAGCATTTTCTATCTAATATAGTTGTTTTAGTGATCAGGTTTTGACTAGTAACAATTAAGAGGAATTTTTTTCCTTTGGAGATTTTATTTTGTTGACAATCCAAGTAGAAAACTAAATCAGACATTTAAGCTTTACAAGGAAAGAGAAAGTTATCTGAACAACTGTTCTGCAGGGGTGTTACAGGTGTCAGTTTCCAACTCTTCACTTAAATTCTTTTCTAATCAGACCAGCATTTTTTCATTATTGTTCTCAATTGGATGTGAATCTAGTTTTTATTCTAATAATTTAATGAAAGAATCTTGAACAGCCCTACAGTTTTTATTTATTTACACAGTGTTTTAGTTACATTAATGACAGGCAGGAGATGAACACTGTAGCTATGAAGACACTCTTTAAATGCAGGATGTAACCTCCTAATACACAAGTCAGAAATTAAACTGAAAATGATGAAGCAAGTTTACCAAGCAGTGGATTACAACTTGTTTCCCTAACCAGATGTTGGGTATGTCCAGACGAATACGTGCAGACAATTGGGATTTTACTCTACCATACTTCACACAAGCCAGATGGCAGCCAGCTCTATCCAAAAACCATGCAACCATATGAACATGGCATCAAGCCTGAGCTAATATATCTTGCTTTTCAGCACATGGCTTCCAAACTGGGCTTCTCCTATCTGGCAGGCTCAAAACATGGGCAAATCAGATCGCTTGCCCAATAAAACACCTCCTCAGAAGAATCACTTCCATACAGCACATGAGCAAATGAGCTGTGATGCACTACGATGAAATATCACACAAGGACAAAAAATTAAGACAAAATACATTTCAATACAAAATACAGTTATGCCAAATAATATCCCACTCAAGGAAAGTGCCTCATCCTCTATTTTCTTAAACATATATTGTCAAAATCAAAACCAACCTGCATATATTTAGTTTTCTGGAAGAACACTCGTCAATGAGCAAATGTCTCACGGAGAAATCCTGAGTAGTTCTATATTTAACCCATGAGATGAATTCCCATGGTAAAAAATTGGTAAACTGTTGGTCTAGATCTTTTTGATTAAATGTGGGGGGGGGGGGTGTTAAAAATACGTGAATGTCTTAGAAGCAAAAGTTACTGTGCTTATTATTCAACAGAAATTTCTATGTTCTTTGATTTTAGAATTCATTTCTGCCCAAACCCACACTCATCCAGGTGGATGTCTGTATGGATAAGTGACTTGACCAGCTTAAAGCTAGGTCTGAAGACAGTTGAGAAGACATGGCATGCAGACCGGCATGGCTAAAAGGGTCCCCACCATGGTGGCTGTAACAGTTTCTTATGAGCTGAGAGCAAAGGCAACACAGCATTAAATCAAGTTAACACAAAAACTCATACTATCTTAAATAAGATTAGATGATTAGAGTATAGCTTATCCCCTAGGGATGATGACATAAAGAGTTAACTTAATGGGATGATTTTTCTTCAGGATTTAGGCTTGTAAAGAAAAGTGTTCAGGAGGAAAAAGGTAAGAACAATGGAGTAAAAAATTGCTATTAGTTATTCATATTAAGTATGAAAATACTGAAATTAAGAAGGTCAAATTTGCTTTTTTCAATTGCTTGGAATTTTTTCAAAGTTGTTTAGTTGTAGAAATACTAGACATTAATAGCATGAAAAAAAAAATATTGCATCATACTGAAAACTATCCTAACAAAATGCAGGAGGTACAGATGTGGAATCAGCATGAAAATGGAATTTGACTGCCATGAAATGTTGGTGTCACTCAAATTTACCCTGCAACACTGTGTCTCACTCAGAAACAGACTTCAGAAATTTCATTTGCAATCCAGCTTTCCTCTATTTGATATCTTTCATGAATCCTAAGGGGTTTACATCCATTCTTTTGACCTTCCTGCACTCCTAAGAGGTAAAGAAGCATTATTATCCTTCTTTTACGGATAGCAGACTTAGACACAAAAAGCATGAATGAGTCACCCAAGATCCCACAGTACTTCAGAGAAAGAGCCTAGAACACCAGCCAGGAGACCTGACCGAGCATCCTATTCTTACCACTTGACCAAATTTCTTCTTGTTGTATGAACTGAAAGATTGGAAGCCAATTAGCCACCTGTTTCATTGTTTGCTTTTTTCAAGACATCTGATGTGTGCTGAGTGGAGCAATGTGCTTTACACATACAAGACCTCCTGCTACTCGAGAAGGCTGAAGTTTCACACATGAGCAGGACCTTTCACTGTGTAAAACATAAACTGTACACATTCCAGACTTCTGTTTCTATTAAACAAATGTTTTGACTGGGTGCACTGATTCCATTTCACCTCTGTTGTTTCTGATTTCCTATTGCTGTTTCCTTTCTTTCCACTCCTCTTCCTCCTCCAACACTGGTGCCAACACTGGCCACACACACACAGAGGTCATGGTTGCTAGTAGCCAGTTGGCAGGTGGTGGATATTTTTCTTACAGCATATGTATGTGTGGATGACTGCTCTTGCTGTGTGACTGACTTAGTTGCTGGCAGTGGTTTTGGCTGGGGTATACTCACTGGCTTTATTTTAGTTCCAGACATTTGATGGGTTGACTCTCCCGTTTTGTTCTCCCAGACAGTATTTTTCAGTATTCCTTTTTTTTCAGCCTGAGACAGTCATCGCAATGAGGGTGTCTTTTAACAATGTTTGCACAACTCCAGGCCCTTCTGTCACTTCATATACCTGTGAAGGAACTGCGATGTGTAGGTATCTGTGCATGTATTCATGCAATGCTGTTTGTTCATGGTTATGTGTTCCCACTTCTTGGATATGAATTTGCTTCTATATGTGCACGTGTGCATGCACATATGCCCTTCTGATCTTACATCTGTGCCTATGTGCATATACTGCATATACTTCCACTGATGTGCCCATTTTTATAGCCTCACAGGTTATACAAAATATATGAATATGTATATTTGCCAATGTGAATGGATATGAATCCTTCTGTGTACCCTATCCTTTTAGTACATATAGAAAAAAAAAAATTTCAAAAGTATTACTAAAGTTGCAAAGTCAAACAGCAGATATGTGAAAATACTGCAATTCAGTTTGCTTGCTCATCCTGGATTATGACTTTGTGCATATGTATTTGCTAAAATAATCAAAAATCACATCTATGGATACCTAATTAATTCAGTGCTCAGGTAAGGCTGCACAGCAAAGGACACTCCTGCCTCATTTATTGCAAAATCTGTTTGCTTTTCAGAGAATCATGCAGATGGTTACAAGATGAACATCCTCTGGATCCTTGATCCAGCATTTCTGATCCCTCTGGACTTCCCTTTGCAGTCTTTCTATATCCTAGGCTCACTCACCTCACCTAGCCCTTTATTCTGATCTCAAACTCATTTCCCAGCCTCTCCAGCTCTTCTTTCCAAATTAGCCACGGTGCCAGCACCAGAACTGTAAATGCAAGTTCCTTTTGCCTTTCACAACCTTGAGTTACATGCCCATATTATCTATTGCCTTCTTTTTTTGCAAAATATCTAACCAATAACTAAAAAAGTCACCTGTGTCTCCATTGCTAAAGAGAAAAACATGTTTGCAGAGTGCAGTGTTTGACAATTATAACACACAATTGCTAAAAACATAATAAAAGTAGATTTCTGCTATTCTTATTACAAGCAGTCCAAGATTCCTGTAAAGCCTGAAGGACAGACAGAACTTTAGAAGCTCAAAAGTAAAAATGACTCAAGAGAGTATGTGAAAAGCATGGCCTATACTATATGATGGTATATTCAAATGGTAATGATTGTTTATGAAGTGGTATACAACATATAACAGGTATATTCTTGAAACATTTTGGTACAAAATAAAGTATTATTTCCCAAGCCCTGAACTCTGTAACTCTTGTTGGCAATGTATTTTTGTTGAGTGATGAAAATGGTATATATGTGGCACTGGCAACATCAGTTGTTGACATCAGTCAAGAAATAATGCTTATGGATGCATTATGTGTACTACCTGATAAGAGGAAAAGAAGAAAGAAAAGGAATCTGTGGTTCTGTAACCACAGCCAGAATAGTCAGGAAATTATCCTGAAGAGATGACTAGAGCTTCACCTTGCAAACATATCAAAAAGACAGGAAACCACAATAGGCAAGAGCAAAGTAGCACATGAATCTTATCTACAGAAGTAAAATCAAATGCCAAAGTAAGAACACAAATACAGTCCATAGCTTATAATATACACATAGCTGGGTGATGATCTCCAGGTGCTGTCAGGGACTGTAAGCCCAAGTTTTGTTGAAAATAAATTAAAACGCTCCTAAAGAGCTTAAAGGTATTAACATAACCATTACATTTCTTTTACAAATACACTTCCACTGGCTAATAACATTTGGCCATAACACTGGCCATAACATTTCTTTTACAAATACACTTCCACTGGCTAATCTGAGACGTGAGTACTATTTGAATAACTAGGAACTTTTCAAAATTAAAGATAATTTTGAGTATGCCAGACCTCCAGTTCAGTGCTCTGGAGGACACACTTCTATTGGCCTGATAACAGCAAGTCTTCCCGAAGTCTTCCACTCGCCAGTCTCACTGAAGGAATGGGGACATATGTGATGCATTATAGCTCACAAGACAATTATAGCCAGCCGCTACAGTTACACGGGCAAGAAACTTCAGTGCTTAGTATGTGGTTCAATGGAGAAAGTGTTACTGGCTAAGCTGCACCAATGACATTTAAAGAAACATTCAGGCTATTCTACAAGGGTTTTTCAAGAGGGAAATTACTTATATTTACTCTGGAACATTTTTTAGGAACTTTTCCTGCCCATATACTACTATTAAACATACAAGTTTTCCTACTACTACATACCCATTTTTCTTTACCCTTGAAAGTATACTGGAAATAGAATTGTTCCGAATGTAATATAATTTTGTTTTCATTACTATCAACAATACATTTCTCTTTCTACTAAAGATCTGTTATTGCAATTCATGCTGCACTAATTAAATTCCTGTTGCTTTAAAACACAGATTTCAGGAATTGGAAGTGTGACCAACTGCTCCAATCAGAAATGCTATCCATTCAAGAATGCCTTTCTCTTCAGATCAGTACAGTAATAAAAATGTGGATTATCTCCAAATTAAAATGCATTGTGCAGGAAAACTCTACAATGTACCCATTTTAGTTCAACCAGTTGGCCAAAAATTAATTCAGATGTAGCAAAAAACATGATTGTTTTATTTTTTTCATGCCTGTTTAAAATTTCAATGGAATTTTTTAGAAAATATGATTATTAAAAAAATTCTAGCCAAACAAGCTCAGATGGACCTTCTAGTATTTTCAAATACTAGAATATTTTTCAATAATTTCAAATACAAAAATACAAAGCTAGTATTTTCAATCCTCAGAACACACCTAATCACAGAAGTTGGCCTCATTCAGATCTTCCCAGCTCATCACCTGCTGCTTTACAGGCATACTCCCTAATGCCAAGTGTTGAGCATTCAGTCTCCTTTGACCACTTGCTGGCCTTTCCAATGCCATGGAGTTAATTATTTATTATTACTGTGATTTATTTGTACTGATACAGTACATTGGAGGACCCTCTATATGTACAGTTCCTGCTTCTAAGAGTTTACAGTTCAAGTATTAAGTAACTACACTTTTGATCCATTATGGATTTGTCTGAGATATAGCATCACTTTTTTGGCATTCTGATTTACTTAGCTTCAGCACATCAAGACTTCTCTTAGCAGCTTACCAGAAGATATACACCTCTATTCCTCCTGCGCTATTTCTTATCTTACTTGGGGCCACAGACTCATCTTAGTTATGAAGTCTGACACAGCCTTCTCATGACTTTTTCATTCTGAATTACTTTCAAAACAAAAATAATTTTTACATATAAAAATTTACAAGATTTTAAAAGTCCAACAGAAAACACTGCAGTTATTTCAAAGCAATAGTTTATAAATAAGATTAATTATAATATTTTGAAATTGAAAACCCATCTCTGCATTGCTATTCGAGTGGCTCTATAAAAATGACAAGAGATTAAGAACAAAATTAATTTGTTGAACTGAAGCCTAGTGATCTAAAGCTAATAGAAATCACACACAACCTTCAAGCAAATGATGTTGAAATGCATCTTTTTGCAAAACAAAGTGCAGGTAGAGAACAGAAGGATGTCTAAGGTACATGTTACAGACTACATATATATGCTGAAGACAGAAAAATAATAAACCAAAGAACTATAAAACTTATTGCACAGGCTATGATATTTCATATAGAATCTCTTTAAAAGAACAGTGGAAAGCTGAAACAACACACTGGATAAAAAGATACTTTGTCCCAAGGGCAAGTACTGTAGTGATCAATTACATTTTGAATTGCAGGAACAAAATTAACTAACTTGATGGAAAGCACCATATTGCAATAAAAGATATCACATACAGATGAACAGGATTTGAGAATGCTATTTATTTGAAACAGCAGGTATAATATACTGCACCTCTATACCTCCTGATGGAATATTTCTAAATGGGCTACCCATATTTTGCAGCAGGACTGTACTTTGATTTATGGAGCCAAAGTAAATTATATGCTTCGCCAATAAAAATTCTTTGCAGAGGCAGCTTTTTTTCCAGTTCATTTTAAAGTGAATATGAAAAGAAACACATAAAGAGACTTTTTTTTAAACAAATATTGCTATGTAAAATGTATGATACAGGTATGGAAGTATGTTTGTATATGTATACAAGGTATTTTCTGTACTGGAACAATTTTTGATACAGGAAAGATGGAAAATCACTGTGCATATATGCAGATAGCACAAACAGTGTTTCCTGTCTGAAGGGTGGAAATAGTCAGTGCAAATAATTCACTGGATTGTTTTACAAGTGAGTGAAATCTCCTCAGTAATATCGTGTTATACCATAATTCTGCATTGGTGTATTGAGAGAAGGCACAATCAGTAAGAGGTATTGATGGGATAGCTGCCTGGCAATTGCTAGCAGACGTAGGCAGCTGATGGATATAATGCAGACCAAATCATGCATTACAAGTCATGGGAACATTACAAAACTCGAACATTGATGGTATTTGCACTGTTAGCATATGAGTTTCATCATGTTTAGCTTTGATTTTACTTTCAGTGCTGCCATTTAGCCAGTGAAAATAGAAGTGGAGTGGTCACTAACACATTAAGTTTAGGCAGCTGTAGTTCCCCATCCTTAGGGTTATTCACAGGATCCAGTTTCAGTTACCTAACTTAGATATCTGCAGGGTGGAATCCACCTCACCTAATGCTGGATGTGTAAAAGCCAGATGCCTCATCTTTCCAGAGAACTGTAGCTTTAATCTCGGGGGTGGGGAGGAGGGTGTTACACCAGTCACATCCAGATTCTACAGAAATCAGTCTTACTAAAATAATTCTTTGGTATGAACAGTATAACAATAAGAGGACCGATTCCTTACTCACATTAGCCCTTTGTTGTTAGGCATGTGAAGTAAACCCTATGAATCTGACTGGGATAAAAGTACTTTATATTGCATGGACAATTCTGTGTTGGTTGTAGGAATGAAGGGAACGGAGGAAAACCTTTCATGCTAAAACCAAGCAGAAGCATTGGATAATTCAGCTCAACCAAAATGTTCACCCAAATCTCACAGAAACCACAGAAACCATCAAGTCTTCTCCCCACAGATTCTGGTGGAGAAGTTGGAAAAAGTATTTAGGGAACTAGATCTCCATGGAACTTTGAATCCCTTTTCACTGTGACAATTCAGATATCTTCAATGGAAATTTGAAACCTTTTGGAGAAGTGTTTGAAGATGAGAGATCAAAAAAAATACCACTGTTAGCAGATGACCTTCCCAAGCTATGTGTTCTCTACTTAGATGAGCAGAGTTTCAACAGGACTGTAAAATCGGTACTATAATATTTCTTTTGCTTTACTAGTGACATCATGGTGACATACATACTGTCTCACCTCCTTGATAGTTGGATGTATTTATCATATTTATTCAAAGCAGCTCTCTGCCTGCATTACATTAATCTCGTATTGCAGAACCCCTTTCATCATTCAATCCCATCGCATTCTCTGTGTCGCTTCTTCCTACCTCTCCTTATCTTAGCTCCTGCTCCTGCAACATGCTCGCACTGACAAATCTGATCACATCAGAAAGGGCAACTTCACATTTTTCTTATTCACAAACCATCTACTGCTACATGAAGATTCCCCATATAAAGATCAAGCTGGAATTTCTTTCTACATTTTTTGGTAAAACCACAGTTCATATTCACAGCAGCCAACAGTACTTACTATCTGGAAGGGGGAAGAGAGAAAACAAAACTGTTCAGAAGAACTGAATAAAACAAGTGAACAGACAACATGATAATGTTTCTGTAAGATTTTTCGCTAGCTTCTTGTGATGTCTGTTCAATTTTGCCACTTGAATAACACACATAGGTAGGCAGACCACAGCTCCTATTAGGTATGATACAGCAGTATTGTTGCTCTAGTGTGAAATCTCAGAATCAACCCTTTATTTGCTGCCAAACAAAACAGTTTACTTTCTCCTCCTTCCCATCAAGCAGGGACACCTTCCTTTGAGAAACACTCTGCAGAATTGGTCCCTCTCCCTCCTTCCCAAGCTGGGAGGTTTCAGAATATGGCAGCTGGGATCCCTGTCACCTGTGCTTACTTGTCTTCTCATGGAAGGTCAGCTGCCATCCTAGAACCTTAAAAAGACCATATGTCCTGTCACTATGAGGATTTTCTTCCATGTTCATCATTGTACTGTTGAATCACTTTTCAGTGCTATAAAGCAGAGATTATTTAACAGTCATCTGCAATATGTTTTTAGTGACATTTATTATAACTACTTTCTGCTGTAAAAGACTCTGTAACACATGGGTCATGAAGCAGAATCCCTGAACTTACCAGTTCACTTTGAAATAGCTTGCTACAATCTTTATTTCTTTTCTGGGAATAAGGAGAAAAGAATGAGTAAAGTTTCTTTGGCAATAAGTAACCCCATGATGAACTTGTGTTCTCTGAGTCATGAGTGCAACTGGCATTAAATGCAGAGTCTTAGCAGGAAAGCGATTATAGTAACAAATCATCTTTGGGGACTGGGCACCACTGACAAGCACTAGAATGTCTTGTGGTAAATACATCCCTTCTGAATGTATCATCATCGGTGGGTTTATTCCAGGCCTGGATCATATCGCCATAACTCTGCAATGGCTTTCAAGAGCTTATAAAAAACATGATCAAATTAAATGAAGGCAGTAAATATTAATAAAATACTTTATATTTCCAAAGCGCTTTAATCCTAAAGCTCACAAGGAACCCAATCATAATCATATTTAGGCATGAAACAATGTCTATTAATGCCTAGTAAGATTTTCCAAGATTCCTAATACAGACACCAGCTTCCTTATGAAAATACCATTAGGTTCATACACATCTGCATCTTAATACACTTAAATACCATTTGAAAAAACAAGTACATAGGTGCTCCACTACATTTAAGTTGCCATGTAGGTTTCAGGTTAATAGAAACCTTAAAACTCTATTTTGCAAAGACCATATTGAAATAGCAAACAAAAAACAAATGTAAAGTTTAAATATTCTATTTCCTGAAACTGCCTGTTAAAAATAAAAGCCATTTAAAATTCCCCTACAAGATTTTAACTAAATCATCCTTTCTAAATTTTCTCTGCAAATGCAGAGATGAAAAGAAACATCCCCAAAAGGCATTCTATCTTGCATCGACAAGCAACAAAAATTCAGTACTTCACCTCACCTGCCCTTAGAAACTGCTCATCATATTCTGTACCATATTTTCCATTGTCCTTGATGTGTCTCTTCTTCTGGCTAGCTCCACTATTCGAGTCTCTGCCAGCTTTGAACAACACCTCAGTGCCCTACAATGTTCTCTGCAACACCACCACCCTTGGGAGCAGTGGCTATCTGAATTTAACACTAGTGATTTATAGATCTCATAGGCTGTAGCTAGAGCGAATTCCAAATTGCTGCTACACTAAACTTCCCTTGGACTGCAGCCTGGATCCACGTCCATGTTCTTGTAACTGAAGATGTCAGCATTACTGTTTAAAACTAATACACCATTTTGTCAAGCTTTCAGCGTTGGCAACTAGTCATAGTTGCTTTCTTTAACTGTATTCTTTTCTTTGCTGGTTCTTTACTGAAACTCCTCACCTTATTCTTTAATCTACTGCTCCTTAATTTCTATGACAGTGTCTTTCAAAACGTATTTTCTAATGATCTCTTTCTCATCTGCAGTCTTTATACAAACTATCATCTTTTTTCCTGGAGGTATCAACATATAGGTGCGAATTCCAGAGCAGCTACTGTGCTGAGAGCTTTGAACATGAATAAAACACATCTCAAATCAAGACTGCTTTAAAATTGAAAGGGACCAAGATGATTAAAGTGGATAAGGAAGATGTGAAAAGCACAATATTAAGCTGGCCTTTGTTATTCAGTATTTCCTAGGGACCCACACTACACATAGCAAGGACTTGCTACTGAGTGCGGAAATGAGCCATGGCAAGTTTTTAATGTGCTTTGTTATGCCTTAATAGTCAAACACGTTAAGCTATAAAAATGTAACGATACTCATAAAAACCTGACACTCCTCAGTAAAGACAGGGTCGCTGGAAGCTGCCTCTGCTCCAGCATAACCCTGCTGAGCCACTTTACTAGCTCTCTAATTCCCAGCTCTGGGACATGGCGGCACCATGGCTGCCTTCAGCTCTTATGGAAGGAGCCTGACCCACCAAAAACACAAAGTAGAGGCTTAGAGCTCTGACTACAAACTTTTACTGCCTGCTGCAGCCCTTTCCAATTTCAGAACACATTGCTTCATTACTTCACAGCTGTCTCACTGAGCAGAATCACAAATGTTAGACCTTGGTGGAGCCAGAAGTCTATTACGCAGTCTTTGTCCATCTCACTTAAACTACTTTATTAGATCATGCCTATTTCTCTAGTGGGGCTCTGGGAGATACTGAGATGGTGGCAGCAAAGGTCTAGAATATCTGTTCTAAACTATGCAAACCATGCTGCATCACCTTAGCATCAAAATACCATCCAGTGGTATACTGAGCAGCAGAGCTCAGATATGTCATCTGTTTATTTTTACAGTATTTCCTCAAGAAGAAGATAAGGGTGATTAGACACTGGAATGGACTGCCCAGGGAGGTGGTGGAGTCACCATCCCTGGAGGTGTTTAAGAAAAGATTGGATGCTGCACTTAATGGCTTGAGTTAGCTGATGTCCTGGTGTTAGGCCATAGGCTGGACTTGATGATCTCAGAGGTTTTTCCAGCCTCCATAATTCTGTGATTCTGTGATAGGTTTTTCATTCACATAAAAAATGTGTATTATGCCTTGGAAATGCATCTCACATCTATAGCTAAAGCTAGTGAGGGTTTCAAGTAGTCCTGAAGAAATCTCCATCTCCTGAAATCCCTGGAAGGTGATATGCTGCCAAAGAACTGCAGCTGTGTGTTTTATTGAACTGGTTTTGACGTAACCAGACAAGTCAGATATCCACCTGATGGGAAGGTGTGAGGAAATTGTCCATAAGACTAACACTCAGGAATTACTTATCTAATAGTTTAAACAAGGTACTTAATTTACTTAGGAACCTCTAATTAATTTAGCTGGTTTGAATTCCCTTCTTTTCATGCAAGCCATGGGCAACTTGTTCTGCACTTCAGAATCCTTCTAAAGAAGCTCATGATGACAGATGAAGAACTGAAATCATATTTAACATTTTATTTGGTTTGCACAGCTGCTGAGATCTTTCTTAAACTAAGATGCTGGTAACTCTGCAACAGAAGATGAAGGTCTGACTGAAGATCTAGAGTGTACAAAGCACTTAATGTGGCTCTTTTGGGCACAATTGCACCACACATTTAGTATCTGCACTTGCTACTGCTACCATCTTACATTAATAAATGCTGAAACAGGAATTTACTTTTCAGATTCACTTCTTTGTGTGCAGCTTTGTCAAGTTCCATTATCCAGACTGGTATGTATCACCCCCTTGCTCTATAATACAAGGCTGTGTAAGACTTATTTTTTCCATCTGCATATGATTGATATGAAATAGGGCTGGGAAGAACATCAGGTGACCATCTATTCCATTATCCTGCACCACAGCAGGCTCAATTTCTCCTAACCATTCATCACAGATGTTTGCCTTTTATTTCCATAAAAAGCTCCAGCCCCTAAGAGTACACATCTCTTCTAGTGCCTCAGGGTCTTTCAGTCAAAAGGTTCTGTTGAGCCCTCAAAGACAGGAAATATAGTAGATTTGACACTTCAGGACACACTCTAGAGGGATGGAGAGGTGAGGTTTTTGTTGTTTTTGTTTTTTTTTTGTTTGCTTAGTTGTTTTGGGTTTGTTTTTTCTGGGTTGACAGTTGGATGCAGTGATATTAGAGGTCTTTTCCAACTGTGACAATTCTGTGGTTCTGTAACACAACTACTCTGCATTGTTTATGCAAACATATTTATGAACATAATGAAACTTGGAATATGGGACCTAAAAACATATAAAAATAATGATGAACATTATCAATGCATACGAGCAGTTTCAGCCTATCCCTCCCTTCTAAAAAGTAGTAATTTAAAGTAAAACAACTTGCTCCCTGCTTTTCTTATTTTCTGACCATTAGGGACGAAAAAGAGTAATTTACTGGTTTTATGCCTATACACATTGGGAATGTAGAGTTTATGTCTACTTGAGAGGCAGTATGGTAGTTTACTGTATTCCAATAACAAGTGTATTTCCAAATTTTCTGTCCTACCCAGCCCACCAGGAATGCAGTGCAGCTGGCCCAGGGAATTCACGTTAGCCTGCAGAAACTTCCCAGTGCTGGTGCAGAAAGTGGAAATAGCTATTTGATGTAGAACTGACTAGCATATAAAAAAACATGAATGTACAATGCTATTATGGATGCATAAAGGGATTGTCATGCCATTAGATCAGTGGTCCTTTTAATCTAATACTGACTAACGCATCAGTTACTGATGGCAGAATTTTTAGTATTTGTTCCTTTCATTCTACCTCTGTGTTGATAATCTTAACGGTTGTATTAGAACATCTTTTCAGAGAAGAAATTTATTGAAGTCACTTGCAACTGTACCTCTAAGTACTGAAAAAAATCTGGTGTTACCTTCATGATTCTTTAGCTCGAATATTTATCTACAAGTTTTTTTCATTAATTTGCTATAAAGCAATTCCAAGTTAGCCTTGAGGAATTTCTGGTATTTCTTCTTATCGCTCTGCATAGAGTCTGGGAGAAAGAGCTGGGAAAGTGTTCATTTTGTGTTATTTATATAGATGATGGGTGGGTTTGAGTTCATAAAACAAATATGCCAAAAATAGGCCTGAGTTTACTTATATCTGTGTACATTTATGATAAATAGGAGTGGAGAGCAATGAAATTTACAACTGAAAATATCAGAGATAAGATGCCACAAGATGCCAAGAACTAGTACAATACCTCATTTAGAATCATGTTTTTCCCCACTCAAATACTTCAATCAATTTTGGTTTAATTGGCATCTTCCTAATAGCTTGAGAGTTACATAATGTTAATGAAAAGTCAGGATGAGATTGAAGAACAAAGAATTTTATTTCAAAGCTTAATTTTTCAATTTACAGGGAATGAGAATTTTGGTGGAGTTTCAAATTATGATTTCTGTGGTTGATAGTCTGGCATGATCCCTTTCTGAACAAGCTGAGATCAATCATAGCAAGAATTTAACAACTGACAGGGCCAAATTCATCTTGGGTGCAACTCCGAAGTTAATGTAGTGATGCTACATTTTGGCCCACAACTTAGTACAACAGAAAACCAGAAAACAATCCCCTAGTATTCTTTTACAACAAGCAAAATGCCTGTGTGGACCCAAACTACACAGCAGTGATCTGTGGAGACAGTTTATACACAGTGTGTGAATTCCATTTACTGCCAGGGATTCTGTCTGTGGAAATTAGAAGAAAAACTCCACTTAAAGCTTTGGTCACCTTCTGTGTGTTGGATTTTTTAAGCATACTGAATACAATATGGGATGATAACCTGAATGATTCCTTCAAAAAAGACATCTGAATGGTGAAATCCTCTGAAAAAGTAGTTTCTGCACTCACCCATTCATGCACATTTCTGCCAAAGGCTGGAGGACAGAATAGGATTTCCTCAGAAAAAGGTGAGAGATGTTGGTATTTCCCTTCAAAAATGCTGAATCTAGAAAATGAGAAAGAGCCATATGGATTGAGGAAATATGGAAAAAAAAGGATATATCTGGAGAAATAAATTCTGCTGAATTCTTGAAATGCCAGAAATGGAAGGTAAGTGCTTACAAAGAATAGGAAACAAGAGAAGAGGCTTCATAGATTGAAAAGCAAGGCAGTTAGAGGCAATAACCCTCATCAGATCAACAAGTACAGCTGGAAAAGTCAGAAAAGCTTCCAGCCCCCCTATGTTAGATATCTAAAACAAAATATTACTTCTATCCTCAAATCTTGCCTTGATTCTGACCATCGTGGCCACTATATGATTGCCAGTGATTCAAAGCAACACCACAAAAGGATCTTGTACTCCTAAAAGCATTCTGACATGCTAGGAAAAAAAAAAAAACTCCAACGGGAGAATGGAATTATGGTTAAAATAACCTGAACATGAATTTTAGTCTTTTGCTTGGAACTAGACATTTCCTGTAGAAGTTAAATAAAAAAAAAAAAAAAAAAAAAGAAAATATGTTTGCAAATCTGTCAAAACTTCTTAATCTCTGCTTTCTTCTGTCCTGAAACAGCCACCTTCACATTCAGAACACCTGTTCAGGGAGAGAATACATCTAAAAGTATGTATTTTGCAGTATTTGCAGGGTTGCAGGAAGGATGTCAGCATGTATCCAGACAATAACAATAGTAAGACCACACACTGTCATGTCTCTGATGGTGGCAAAAAGAGCACGTGCTCCAGAAAGATGACAAATAGACCTAGTCAAGAGAATTCTCCTGCATCTGATACAGAGTAAGGGAAGCTTAAGATGCAATATAGATTTAGCGTACTTGGATCAAACACGGATGTTTGCTAAGTCTTTACAGGGAGGAAAAGCATATCTGCCATATTTAGTATTAAATTTCTACTTACTAGTATAAGTCATCATCCTTTCCATTAATAGAGATACAGAATTTTCAGAAACTAAAGCTCTCTAGGAGATCATTTCATTCTTTGCCCTACCTCATGGCAGGATCAGCTCTGCTTAAATATCCGCAGCATCTTCCATCCCACAGTACTTAATACAATCTGAACTTAAACCAACATCCAATTATATCTATGGAAAAGACACCACTAATCGGCACCAGGCTTTAATACATTCATAGTTGTATTTATTCATTACTGCAATGTTGTCCTTTCTGGGAAGAACATGAGAAACTCACTTCTTCTTTAGAAACCATACTGCTGTTCAGAGAAAAAAAAAAAAAAAAAAAAAAGGCACTGTAACCAAATCTGCAGGGGAACCAAAACCCAACAACTCTGAAATAAAAGTAACATGTAAATCTAAAATATTAATGAAAATATAATTCTTGTTGTGAGTTCTTTATCACTTGCAATTAAGAAAGCATGGAATCTTAATACAGCTGTTGTAGGTCAGGGAAGAGCTGTGAGCACCAAGTGTATTTCACTGGTCCAGGTTCTCCACAGGCACTATGCAGGAGGTCAGCCAAAGCTATTCATAAGGCTATTGAATATGCAAGCTTCAAACACTGACAGAATTGCTCATTGGGAAAATGCTACAGGATCATAAGCGATCCTAACTATCACCCTAAGGACATGACAGTGTCCCACATGTGAGAGAGTAATGGGTCAGCCTTGACTTAGGGGCACGCTTGCCACCTACTGGTCAGTAGCTGCTCATCAAGCTCCCAAAATACCTCCCCAATATTTGTCTAATCTGGTCCACCATGTGCAGAAACTTTTCTGTATTATCAGCACAATACATCCTCCTTTCGTCTGCAGCATTACTCAGACCAAGAAAATCCTGGAGAGATCCCAATTCAATTTGAAAGAAGATCTTTGCAAAACCAGCTGTGGTCATGGATGGTTCCCAGCTGCTGCTGCCCTTCCCTCACCCTCTTTCGGCAGCCTTCAAATTCCACTTGTAAACAGGAGTCTGAAATGCATATTACAGCTGGCCATCTTAGGACTGATGCTGAGTATACCATAGTACACTGCAGTCACACCAAACCTATCCAACCCATCTCCCAGTCCCAGTTGTTCTCTTGAAAAGCAGGAGTGTTTACATTGGCAACTGTTGCTCAGCAGGTATCAATCCTGCACCAGGGCGAGCTCTGAACTTGCATTGAACACTGACCTCAGTAGGAGTCTTTGCTGCCTAGGAAACAAACTGAGTAAAAGGACAGGGAATTCAAAGCCCTATAGGTTGCTGGCTGGAACTTAAAGACTGGTGCCTAGGGCTGCTTGAAATATTTCCTTAAAATTGCTTTTGAACAGGAAATTGGATTTAAACACTGCCCCCTTCCCCCCTCCCCTTTCCTCCCTAAAGCTGTCTACTTTTGCTTCAGCCACAATCTGACTGGTTTGATTGCCTTGTGCTCTCTCTCATTCTCCTGCGTGGTCTGTAGATTCCCTCTCCCACAGAAGAAAAAGGTATGTATCCCAGGAAGAACAATGGCCAGGCACTTGTGATGCATCTTCTCACAGTAAGGAGACATCTCACAAACAATGACAGGAGCTACTGCAGTTCAGATGAGTTCCAAGGCAGCATTACCAATCTGGATGACCCAGGTTTTCAGCAAATATGAACTACCACTGGAATTTGCACTGGAAATGATTGCTACCCTTTCTTAATGGGAAAAAAATATCTAACCTTTTTTCATCCCCTGTGTGGTGGTGCATAGGTCACTGGAAGTCTAAAGTGCCCTATGTAAAAAAAAAAAAAAAATGGCCTTCATTTCATGCCAGTGCTCAGTACCAGCTGACAACTTTGCACTTAGTAGCTTATATACGGAGAAAATCCTGCAGCGGAGGCTGGCAACTTCTGGGTAGCAACAAATGGGAGATGCTCACTTGTCAATTGTCTATGCCATCCTCATTACAAGCATAAGTGGTAGACCTCAAGGTAGAAACACAATTCTCTGTCTCCAGATAGACATACCTGTCCTAAACACATGTTCTGAAGGTCTTCAAATATGGAAGAATAAACCCTGAACTCTTAGTGGGGTAACACTGGAAAAGCAATACTCATAACATTTTCATTACTGACAGGGCTAAGGGATTAATATGCCAATACTCATTACATGCCAAGTGTGTAAAGAGACACTAAAATCAAACCCAGTCTTGCAAAATACTAATTTTGAGGCTGAATAGTGCATGAACCATTGTATGCCTGTGAAATTAAAGGAAGAGAAAGGCGGTTTCTACCTCACACAACCACCCCTGTAGAGTGAAATCCTTCTTCTGCACATCTCAACTAGCTGATACTGGCTTGTTTTATAGCCAATTAAAAGCAATAGACACCCCTAGAGCACAGACCACGTGAACAGCTTGGGACGACTGCAGTAGGGTGGGTCAAATTATGCTGAACTGAGAGGAGTCTGTGCATCCTGGATCCTAGTTCCTTAATTTCTGTAATTATGCACCACTGATAGTGTCGTAGCTGGGCCGTGACAGTGAGTGCTGCTACTCAAGAGGCAAAGCTTTCCCTGCCAGCAATAGACGCTGTCTGATAAGCCCACACTCTTCCCTCAACATGAAAAGCCTTCCAGGGCTCTGAGTCAGTTCTAAGCATTCCACTTGCTTTAACACCTAAACACCACTATGGCTCTTGATTCCTTTTTGGGTATTAAGATAATTTCACTATTGTTCAGGAAAACTGAACAAAACACAAAAGCCTTTTTTGCTGACCATATAGCTTGTCACAACATGTGATTTTAGATGGAATGTGAAAAGGTTCTGCTATCAGTTTCTATGAGAACCTGCAGCCTACTGCATTTCTTTGAGTTCATTTCTAATTAATAAGTTATATACTTAAGAAATGGTCTTGTATGGTCCTATCTGGTTTCGTAGCAATATACATAGCAAGGTATTTTTTATGAGTGAAAAATGAATAAGCTGTCCTACCATAAGTAGTAACCAGAAATTTGGACTGAAGCCCAAATTCAGTAGTGGTTTATGTTTCATTAACTTCCCTGGAGTTTTAACCTTCATCATCCCTGCTACTGACTTTCCTACTAAAAATAGTCAGGCAAAATTATTTTAATAAAGATAGAACTAACCCTAAAGGGAGTTAATAGTTTATTTTACTGTAGAAGATAAATAATATATACTGCTCCTGGTGCCCTATATCCCCTTATGTATTTCCTATGTTTTTTCCTACATTGTGTTCTACGACAAAACCTAAGCACAGGTCACAATAGTTCTTTTGTATAGATGTGTCTGATTCCGTAACAAAACATTATTTGGGTTTGATTTTTTTCTTGTTGTTGTTTGGGGTTTTGTTGGTTGGGTTGGTTTTTTTTTGCTTGTTTGTTTGCTTGTTTTTAATATATATATAATTAGTTATCAAGGGTGTGTAACACATTTATAGCACAATGATTTTAGAAGGAAACTTAGAGCTGCCGTTTAAAATTTTGAATGCATTGTTCTAACTATGGGGAGATTTCCTCCAAGTCCTGGCTTGCAAAGCTGTGATTTGAGCTATTTAAGAAGACGAAATAAAGACTCTACTTGGCAAGAGCTTTAATTAGCAGAAATTTCCACGCTAGGAATATTATTCTGCATGAGCAGAAATTGCATAGCTCTTGCCTCTAGATGCCTTAGAGATGCCATTGATTGGCCATATTCAGAAGAGGGGAATTATGTGACCCAGTGCTAATTTGAATTCCTTTACCAAACACATTTTTATTTCATCATCTCAGCTGCATAAAAGAGTCAAAGTACCAGAGCTTTAAAGACTTTGAATTCCTGCTGTTCTGCAATAAAATAAGGCAAGAAATACTAGCCATCCCTGGTTGATTCTTTAATTCTTTCCCAACAATGTCAAAGTATCAGTGTCCTACAGGTTTTAGTGCAGGTTAAAGACTGATACAAAGTGGATGCCTGAATAGAAGTTTGGAGTGAGTTAAGGAGAGAGAGAACATTTTAATAGGACATTGGTCCAGAATAGCCCAGCTTGTTCCTACCTCCTGCTGCCTCTTCCTCCTTTTCACAGGACCTTGATTGTATAGAAACAGTACAGACAAAAACCACAAACAACAAAAGGTTCGCTCACACCCCCAGTGGAGGTCATGAGCATGCTACCATGGAGAAAGAAAAAAAAAGCATCAAAGGATGGTTTGGCTTATTTATAAGCAAAGATTAATTAATAGGAGTTTTGATACTTTAGCAACGTACATTTGGGCAAATTTGTATTTGCAAATTGTTCGTTTCATACATCCAAGAGACACAGTGCAATGTGGCCTGGTGCTAATTTTAAAAATGAATCAAACCTTTCTTTACCATGATCCAAAAACTACAAACTTGTGGTTCAGAGGCTTTCAATAGTATCTGCTCAGATTTGACACTCCGAGGTTAAAAATCACAAAAGAGTTGTGTTATACACAGCAACAGTAGCTTTTTCCAACAATTTTTAAATTATTGCATTGTATACTCTCCAAGAAAAGTAACTGTCTTGGCTACTGGAGGACAAGCTTTAAAAAAGGAGGCAGAATGAACAAATTCCCTTAAAACATAACACTCTCCTTATAGGTTGTCTTTAAAAAAGCTATTCATTATAGCAGCATTTATACCCACTAGGTGACTATAAACTATGATTCAGAACTACCTATGTCACATGACGAACAAGCACAACATGCACCATTCACTTTTAAATCAATCCCCTCCGACCTAAGCCATGTAAATCCTTCAGAAATTCACGCCAATATTCTCCTCCAGATCACACATAGAAATAGCCCAATGACGAAAGTTTACCCATGCACAGCCCCTTTAACCCCTATTTAAGTATCTGCTTGGAATTATCAGTGACCCTTCTTGCACTCTTGGCTGGTTCACACTAGGTCTTCCACAGTGCGGACCCACCGCGGGCTTCTCTTGTCTTTTCTTCTTGAAAGAAACACTATTTACAGCGTTGCCTTTCCAAGACAGTACTGTCAACTCTGCCGATCGAAAGGGAAAAAATGCTTCCATTTCTGTCCGCACGTATGTGCGCACCCTTTCCTTCTCCTGCTGTCCCTGCCATCCACTCATTCTTCCGTCCTTTCCCACCGCCTGCCTGACCTCTTCTTAGCTGTTTGCTCCTATCTTTTAGACTTAATTTTAATCGGCCCCCTCCCTGAGCTGGCGCAGGCAGCCGAGGTGCCGTCCCGCCGCAGTGATCACTGCCACAGCGGCGGCGGTGACATGTGTCTCCAATCAGCGGCTGTGCGCTAATTAATTTAGCTTGTTT
>JANHFX010014655.1:0-28603 GCA_027560015.1 Chloroceryle amazona
CGCTGTCAGAATAAGAGTCTCCACCGGTCCGGGCATCCCGGGGACACTTCATTTAAGGGCCGGGGTTTTTGGCAGGTGCTGGCGGTCAGCAAATCACCCGCCCGCGCTGCCTGCTCGGCCCCTGAGGAGCTGGGTCCGCAACCCGGCTCCGCTGCTCGCTGGGTCCGTTCCCGGAGGGAGCTGCCGGCTCCGACCCTCCCCCGCCCCGAGGTCCTGCTGGCGCTGCCTCCCCTGCTCCCAGGTACGTCCCCGTGTTCAGCAGCAGCAGCAGCAGCAGCAGCAGCAAGAGGGGAAGAATTGAAGCAGTCGACAGCTGTTGAACAGGGTGGGTTTTGTCCCGAAACGGCCGTCGGGGAGCAGTGGAGGAAGGACTGATGCAAAACGCTTAAACTTCCCTAAATCCCACTTCTTTAGCCTCTTGAAATACCTTTAAAAATGTATTTACAAGTTGTCTCTGTAGCGATAAAAACACCCCGTTACTGCTTTTAAGGCTGTGTACTTAAAGGCAACCCATACTGAAAAGCCCGAGGTGTTTAAATAACCACCCGCCACCTTTGCTCTCCTAAGGATCTTGGTGAGAAGCGGTGGCATTCATTGCTCACGGATGTGTCTGAAGAGTCATAAACTGAGTAACACAAATAAAATACACTCGGCGGTAAAATGTTATTTGATATTTTGCTGTTTGTGTGCATTATCACAGATATTTACTTGGATTAAAAGATGCAGCTGTGATGTTTTCACCAGAACATCAACACCTCCTGCTGGCAGATGAGGTGATTTGTATGCCTTTGATTAAAGGCTTTGATGCTTAATTACATCTTAATTTGACATTATAGCGTTTTACGTATCTAAATTACACTTTGGCAGCTCTTTCCTAATATTCACACTATTGTCTAAAAAAACCCAACCAAACAAAAAAACTCGACAACAACAACAAAAAAAAGAAACCCAACGAAACAACCCAATCCTAGCCTGGTAAGTACCCCCTCGGCTGCGTGGAGTCTTTCAGTTTCCCGTTCTCTCCCTTCAGCGTACCCTGGAGTCTTTCAGCACAGGGATCTTCAAGAGTTAATCCGCCTTTAGTGTTTGTATTTAAACATCAGCCCATCCTTTCTGAACTAAATCTACATAGCAGGTGTTAATTGAGTGCTATATAAATGCCTCATGATTAAAGTGATTAAGGGAGGGAGCGTGTCCCTAGTCGGGAGACATTTTGTTTTTTTCAGTAAAAAAAAAAAAAAAAAAAGAGAAGTAGCTTGCACAGAGACAGTTGGGTACTTAAAAAAAGGTGACTGGAGCGTTTGTCCCTACAGGGCAAACGATCCTTCCTGTAGGAAGCTGTGAGCATGTTAAAGGTCAGGCTCTGTGCTCGGACAGGCTCTCTGGCTTCCCATCGGCTTCAAAAAGGGTGTAATAAGCTTCTCTCCGAACTGAAGCTGACTGTAAAGCATCAATTTAAGGACAGTTCTATGAACTCAGAAGGCTGGACACAGCTGGGACGGCTTGTGTGCAAGGGAGGGGACAGGAAAACGTGAGATCCAGAAGGTAGGAAAAAAAAATTATTGAAAGAACTAGAAGCTGAACTGAGAAAGTCAGAGGGATAAATCTCATAGCCTGTGCTTAATGGTACTTTGGAAACCAGCTTTTCTGTCCTGCTTCAGTTTACTTGGTGACCAGCTGTGTCTGATCGAGTTCTCCTAGCTGCTTGAGTCATATAGCAAAAACTGGTTAGGAAAAAAAACCTAAGACTATTTTTTTTCTTATTTATTAAGGGATCTTAAAAGCTACCTAAAACACCTGGCAGCATAATTGGTGCCTGAAGCCTCTTTTGCTTGCTTTAAATTCCTTTCTTAAAGTTAATAATCAGTATAGATTTTGTTTTGCTTCTTTAAGGCTGTTGAGAAGGACACTGTAAGCTGCAGATATAAAGGGCTTGGAAAGGAGTAGCTGGTAGTGACACTCTTCTAGAGCAGTACTTTCTAGCTTTTGTAGAGTGACTGTTGCTAAGCAATAATTTGAAGTAGTATGAGTACAAGGACTTCATTCATTTCATAGTTTCTTCCAGTAATAGCTTTGCTCTATCATCACTGTCTTTGTCAGTATTTCTTTTTGTCTTTGGTAATAGAGTTGCAATGACATATGCTGCGTGAGAGAGTCACATGGCTCAGTCTAACAAGACAGTTATTGTACAGCTATTTGTTAGAGGTGATTGCTTAGTTTGAGATAACAGTAACATTTACAGTGCTGAGTCCCGTCATAATGATGTTTCAAAGCATGTGGCAACATGACTATGGGCTTTAAGATATTTAAGTGCTCACAGATGGATATAACCAGAAATGTTAGTAATTTTCTCTATCTTGAGATGTGTAAATGCCTTCCAAAATCTGGTTCAGCATTGCTGTCAACTCAAAGCACTGCAGCTCTATACAGAGCTCTATACAGCTCTATATGTTTTTTATAACCCACATTTTTGAAATCTATTACACAGCTGATTTTGGTGGTAAGTTCTATTCCTCTGTGCAGGATATCAAGTACTTTCATTTCAAACTAACTAGAACTTCAAAAACGCAACCACAGCTCACTAGTACTGCTGCAAGCAATAAACTTTTCAAGTATCCACCCTAAGCAGCAAGTACCACCTAAAAGAGCTTCCCACAGGTTGCCTGTTAGAAATGCCAAGATACAGGCTTCCTGCTGCCGTTGAGAAGTCTTTGAGGTAGCTTCACTCAGGGTTTTGATTCTGAAGTGTGGCTTGCATAGGGTCCCAGCTGATTTCACTGGAGCAAGACTGGATTTCCTGGAAAGGCTTGGAGCTACACTGAGAGCCTCCTCTTAGCAGGGTATTGAAGCAAACCCAATTTTATACAGTGATTTAGCAAAAAAAATCCTGTGCGCAGAGAAATCTATGTTGAAATATGATCTTTCCTGTAGTGAATTTAGAGGAGAATGATCAGAATTGTTAAAATAACTGCTTTAGTTAAAGTAGATGAGTACGCCCAAAAATAATCTCTTAACCCAGAGAATGCTTTCTGTCACAGATGGCCATTTACACGTGACGTAACAGTATCGCTGCAATGCAGCACTGGCCTTTGGCTGAGGAAGGACACGCACGGCCACATCATAGCTCTTGCCTTCACAAACAGGACTGAAGGAACTCCTGTGTAGTGCAGAGCTTGGACCTCTTAATTGTCACCATCTGAGGTCTTCATTATGTCTATAATCACCTGAGAAACACTACAAAAACCTGGGATGGATTGTGCATTCTAACTTATTTTGTTTCTCTGAAACAATTAAACAGGATAATTAATAATGCAGTAAGTACGCAGCTACTTGAGAGCTGTATTTGGGACAGAAATTGGATTGAGAGTTGTTATAAGATGGAACACTTTATTCCTGAGAGAAAATCTCCATCTCCTGAGCCCCGCTGTGGCAGTTTTTGTTCTATCCAGTGTATCACTAGTTTGGTACTTTTTGTCCCCAGAGTGCTTTACAGGTACTATCTGCACCACGCTTACAGGATCTTGACTTTTATTTCTGTTGTTGAGAATAGGAAAGAGAAACATAAGGTGATGCCACTTAGTCGAGGCTACAGAAGAAGTTGGTGGCAACAGAATTGTACCCTGAAACTTCCCAGGTACTGTCATCTTTGCCACATGCTCTGTTGTGGAGTCAAAGGTTTTCTAGAGGCTATTTGGGATGATGCTTTAAAGCTACTAACAGATAGGCATTTCTGAAAATGCCGTTAGGCACTTACCTGGGCCTTTGGATAGTTATGTACTTTGTCAAATTGAGTCTGTGATGTTCTGTAGCTGGGCTGGTGTTACACATTCTGATTGTCATGTAATCAAACAGCTGAGGTTACTTCATGTTTCCCTGTCAGGTTATCGGGTGCGGGAGCTTTGCAGTTGCATTGCTGAGGTCACTAGAAAGCTCATCCCCTAAGTATTGTGTAAAGCTAGCCCAGGGGTGTGACATTCTCTTTGTCTTACCGCAGAGGTGAAGCCTGAGGTGAATTCTCATAAACTCCATGAAAATCTTCGGTTTCATTCTTGGACTTCATCTGGCCAAAGCCTGTGGCCCCTGGGGTCTCTGTGCTGTAGAAAGGCAGGCCAGCCACATCTCGGTCCTTGGCTCCTGTTTGGCTGTTCCTAGGGAAGGTGGGTTTCTTCATGGTGACTTGCACAGCTGGCCTGTGGGCAGCACCTGCAAAGCTTTCCATCTCTTTTGCTCCTGGAAGTAGAATTGTCCACAAGTGAGGTAGAAAGCAGTGGCGGTTCACCAGTACAGCACAGTGCAGTAATAGGGGAAGGGAAACGGGTGCAGGAAGGAAAATCTGTGCAGGTGGATGACAGTTCAACCTCCCTGGGCTTTGTGTGGACCAAAAACTGCACAGCTGTATTAGCCAAACCTGACTTCTCTCCAGGGCTGGTGAGCTTTGTTTTACATGCAAGGTGCTGCTCTGTTTGAAGACAGATTTCACCACAGACAAGTCTTGTGTTACAATAAACAAGGTATTAAATACAGCCAGTGTGTTGGGCTAAGGTGGAACCCCTAAAGGGATGAAGCTCAGGGATGAGACTCCTCTGTGAGAGGGAACAGCATCTCCATGTTGTCATCCTTGACTCAAGAGGGACTAAAAGCACAAACACAGAACAATTTGCACCCAGCTTTAAGAGGTACCCAAGCAGATGGCATTTTGGGGGCATTTCTCTTCTCTTGAGCATACAAAAGTATTTGGAGCTGTCTTCTGCTTGGCAAATATCTGTGACTATGCCTGACACTGAGCAGCAGCAAATTCTCTTTTGCTTAGATGTTTAGCTCAGAAATCCCTGTTCTTACCTGGGGAAACAGAGAGATGTGCACTGGATGCTGCAGATCCAAATTCATTTTCAGCAACACATTTAAATATTCCAGAGTCTTCTGGAAAAGCTTCTGTAATAACCAGGGTGCAGACTTCCTCTGAAATAACAAATTCAGGCATGCTGTTGTACCATAAAAAATAAATGGTAGCTTGTAGGACTTGGTCCTTGCAGAAGGACTGTTGCTTAGTGATGGGGTGTGGCAGCAATAAAGTGCAAAAAGGTGATGTAAAGGGTGTAGGAAGCGAAGGGATTAAAGAGGAGCAAAGTTGAAGGAAGAATCCTCCTTCCTCCTGTGACTTTAATGAAACAAGGCACAACTCTAAAAGATTATAGGTCAGAATCGCTGATGTATTTTCCCTTAACAGACAGGGTACTATTCACTGGCTTTTACACTATTCACAGTGTAAAAGACTGTTGTAAAAGACTGTGTTGTGAAAAAAAATTGGAGCCTTTCAGGTGTTTGTGTCAAAACTAAGAACTGGAAAGCTCTTAGCCTGCCATTGAATGCTATCTTCTGGCTACCCTTTGAACATTATTGTTTTATCTTGGATGAGGTAGGAAAAACTAAGTGTAGTGTCATTAACCAGTGAGATGTCTAACAAAAAATGTGCAGTGTACTTACCAGGAACTGCTGATGAACAAGCCTCTGCTTAAAATAAGAGAGAAAAAAAATTAGCTGGTTACAATGTCAGAATGATCTTAATCCCTCACTTCCTTTCCCACCTTGGTTGCCACCTGGTTACAAAGGGACTATCTCCCTTCTTGTTCATCAAGAGAAATACCACCTGGATGGGGAAACTCAGGTTTGGCTGGAACCTGATTGTGCAAACGTCTCTCCACTGGGATGGTACAGAATGAGCTCCACTGACTTTGGAATTAGTTGCTGTGAATTTTGTCAACTGGAGCTATGACCTCGTGCCTCTTTAAAATGTGCTTTTATATATATTTAACCTGAGTTCTTCATTAGTTATACTATATGGGACAATGTCTCCACAGCACAGTAGTACTTTAATAACAAAGAGCACGGCAGGCTCCTCCCGTTGTGCCTGATCTCACACGTTGCTGGAGGAAATGCCAGCTCTGTGCAGCCATCTGTGACTTTAGGTCTTTGATACCTCTAAGCTTAACTCTGCTGCTGTGAACATGTACAATCTCCTGATTTTTATAGCCATTCTTGTTCCTGCCTTATCACTGTCCCACTAAAATGACTGGGCAGCAAACAGATGGAGCAATACCTACTTTTTCGTAGTATTCTGAAATCAGCAGAGTCTATTATCCGATCATATTCTCTGTACCACTGAACCTGTAAGGTGGGTGTAGCGCGAATGCGACATTCAAGTACCACCAATTGACCCTTCGTAGCTCTTATGTTTTGTAGAACCTGGAGGAGGAAAAATTGTTGTTATATGGCTGGCATAATTATTGCTCCATTGAAGCAACTATTACAGGATGGTACACCCTTCAGTGAAGAGGATGCTCTTATGCCCATATTTTTATTTCCCTTACAATAGTTGATTTAATTCCGAATACATTTGCACTGGGTTGTGAATAGAGGCTTTTTTCACCTGTAAACCAGTGCTCATTAAATGGCTTTAGCTTGCTTATGCATTTAAATAATGATACAAATGCAGGGAAAAAAGCTATTCTAGTGGATACAACATAATAAGGGAGGTTACTATAAGAGGTTTCTAATTCAGCCTCCTTTGCAGGAAATAAATGAGATGAATTAATGTAAGTGGTTCTGTCTGTCTGGATCATTTGCCAATTAAGACGTTAGGTTGACAGCATCACTGATGAAGCATGCTGACTATTCTGAGATGTATTCAAACCAGCATTCCAGGATCAAAATACATTCTGAGGGAGAAAGAAAACTCAAAATCTAATGCTAGTAGTTGCAGAGCAAGCCACATGGTTCAGATAACCTGTGCTCTTTACCTTTGTAAACACAGGGGTGCTTCCATAGGCAGACCCAGTCAGGCTTGCTGAGGGACTCTGCATCTGCATTGCAAAAAAAAGTGATTATTATAGCTTGAATTTCTCACATACACAAATATGTCTGTGTTGCTGGCTCTCTACGTTGAAACAGAAGAGGAGGGCAGTGTTTTATTTGTTTATGTGCCAGGATAATAAATATCCTGTTGAGAGTCTCCGCTCAAGTGCCCCAAGGGAAATGGCTCCCTGGACCATGAACACCAAGGTAGTGGAAAGAGGAGCTGATAAACAGTAAATGTTGCTGGTCTTAGAGCTATAAGTCAATTAGTTGCCAACATCATATAGTCCTATATATATATCTATCAATGTTGCTTGTCAGTAGTTTTTCTACAGAGATCCCTACAGCTGATTCCGGGTGTAGCTCTTGGCATGTGTGGTAACCACAGTGAGGCTGAATGTAGAGAAATGAGCAGGAGCTTTAGTGCTCTGGCCTGACATCCTCATTTAAAGCTCAGCTGATGCAGAGGTTACAACAAGGTCTCTGATTAAGCAATAAAGGCAGTTTTAAGATGATCAAATATTGCAGTGCAAGATAAGTCCTTGTTCCATGGTGAAGCATTGATGTCCGCTCATTATCTGTCTCATTTAGCTTTTGAATCATGTGTCTGCAATATAAACATGCACCTGAAGTGCTTGGGTTTGTTTTGCTCTGGTGCTGGTCTTTTTTATAATCTGCCTGTCACTGAGATAACCCAAGCTGTCAGCTCTCTACCTCCCAGCCTGAGTCTGTCTCTAGATAGCCTGACCTCCCCAGCTCTTGAAAAAGTATGTGCTCTAAACAGTCTATCCTGAACTGATTCTTTGAAGGAGGCTGACAAGTGGCTAAGGTGTATGACAGCCCCTTGAGCAGTTCCAGCCCTGTCACCTGCTCCATCAATTCTCTTAACAATTCTGGCTAGGAAATGTTCCAAGCCAGAAAGCCTTTTTTTAGAGTTTAAGGTCCAGAACTTGACGTTCATGATGAACCTTTCCTCTTAGGCACTTCCTAAAGGTGTGCTTGAGCTGATACTTGCAAAATGTTTATAGGATACTGTAAATAATAATTTAAAGAGTGTGTAACCTGCTCTTTGAGGGTCAGTAGCTAATGGCTGAATTAAAGTGGTGTAACTCTGGTGAACTGAATGGCTGCTAGAGACTTCATTGGCTGAGGAACAAATGCTCAGTGAAACACTGGTGGCTTTCTTCTTTTTCCTAGCATGATGGGAAAGATAAACAGGGCAGGATGGAGACAGAGACTTTAGGAGGTTGAGCATACTTGACCCAACTTGCACTTACTGTGACATTCCTCTGTCCCTGCCAGAATGCTGAGACTTGCAAGGAGGCTTAGCCTATGAACCTGGAGAGACAAACATAAATCAGTATGTGTTTAGAACTATCTTCTTTTACTTACAATACAGTGATGGCTCTGGTTTGCAAACTGAGCATATGCTGGTTGGAGAGCAAGCAGTATGTGCCAGAGAAATAGTAGTATATAGTAGTGTGTATATATATAGTATTTGAGAGTAGGCTCAGGTTACCTCCAGAGCATGGAGACATTTAATCAAAGTTATTGTAAATGACCTTTGTAGAAGACCCAAGTAACCCATGAAACCTGCTGCCATAGTGAAGTTAGGGGGTTTCTGCATTTTGATGGAAGAGTGTAAAGCAAACCCTTGTTACTTCAGCTAAAGTGAAAATGGTACCTCATAGACCAGCTACCACCAGATCCTTCTCAGAGAAGGGCTGTAGTATACTGGATTGACACAAAAAAGAGTAGTTGCTGGTAGTTCATTAATTAAATGTTTATAGGTTTCATCTTTGTGTCCATTTACTATGTCAAGAGAGATTTTTCTTACTGAAGTCCTGCAGACTAATGATCTCAGGTGGTTGTTTCTCATGTGCACTGTTGCATCAGGAAAAATGCTGATCTTGATAAACACCTTGCAGCAGCAGTACAGTTGTCATACACTCTGCTTCTGGAATGAATATTAAAAGCATGGGTCTGGACTAAGAAACAGCAGCATGTGAGACATGGAGACAGTGCTCCTACATTTGTCTGCCTTGGGCTACAGTGGCAAGGCAGGGATTGAACCTGATTTGTCAGCAAGGAGAAGGCATGGCAATAAAGGAATTGGCTTTTTGCTGGCTGTAGGAGCAATACATGTCCTCTGTTGAGCTGTTTGGTGTGATGCAATACTCGTGGGTTTGTTGACTTGCCAGCGGGTGTCCCGGGATTTGTCTCCATCCATTAAAACAGCAGTTTACCCTCTCCCGCTCCTACCACTTGTGGCATCAAATTCACAGTTTTATTCTGTTATCTGGTAGCTTGTCATGTACTGCCAAGCCCTGCGTTTGTGTCTGTGGTCATGCAGACACTTTAAGGTGTTGGCAGATAGTTACAAAACTGTTGTTTCTTGTTTAGTGATCAGTTGCTAAGGCCACTGCAATTGTCCCCTTGTGAGCTCCTCAACTGTTGAACCACTATCTTTGTGGCAGTTTTGCTTTGTGTTTGTAGCTTGCTAGGACCCAGATGTGCATGGTCATGGCTTGTGGCAGGTAAGAAATCTCTCCTTAAGGTTACAGTTGTTTCTTTGCACCCTGACAGTGCTCTAGGTCAGACAAATATACGTCTTCCTCCAGTGTCTGGATCCTGTGCTTGATGCTCCTGCTTCAATATGATATTGTTTGTTACTTACAGCATTTATGTTATGATAGAGTAACTTCAAATTTGGGTGTTTCTCTCTGACTGCTACCCTGTCTTAGAGTCAGATTTGTAGAGATGCAGGTAGGTGCATGGTGTAGAGATATGGATGCACCTCAACAGACTAGCATTTAGTTACCTCAAACAGGTCAGTAAGCTGCAGAAGTATCTATCTCCTCAAATAAAATTGGTATATGCATCTGAACCCTTTGGCCTTGCATAGCCATTTGGGTCAAATAATTTGAGATCAGTTCTCTCTCTCTCTCTCCCTCCCCTTCTTTCTGTCATTCTCCAAAACAGTCAGAAGTGATTACAGTGAAGGATAGTTTGCAGTCTAGTTGGAATTGACTGGTGTAGCCATATGACAACCCACGTGAGACAGTGGGCTGCTGTAAGGCAGTCAAATATCTCTGATGAGAACATGTCACTCTATGTCTCATCCAAACCTTCAGTATGTTACCCTTGGCCCTGATCCAGCAAAGCAGTTACACATGTACTTGCACCACCCATGGCCTTCATATTTCTATCTGTTGCTCTTGAGTTATAAGTATCTCTCAAGCAGTTCCAGGATGGCTCCTGTACAAGATTATGTCATGTGGCCATCAACAGGGCTGTGCCGTGATGCAAGGACTGCTGGATATTCCTAAACCCTTGGATGTGGGAGGAGAGCCTGGGAAGCCAATGTTGTTCAATTGTCCCAGATTCCCACTGCAAACCAATCCTGGCTGTGCTCCACCACAGATCCCTGTGATGCTGTTTGCATTGCCTCCCTGGAGCCTACCAGGTAATGGTCAGTACAGTCAGTTTTCAGGACCTGTAACACAGGTTGATTTGTTGTTGGTTTTTTTTTTTTCTGATTTTTCTCCCAAAGAAAAAGGCTGGTGAAATATCAGACACACGCAGTTTGTGAAAGGAGTTCCTGGGCTGATATGTATGCTTCAAAAATCTCACATGACCGAAACAGCATTAACAAACTGCACTGGAGAATCTACATCCCCCCCTTTTTAATGTACAATAAAAGACTTGACTGTCCTGTAGAGATACTCTCACTCTTGGTTGTTCAACCCTATCATCATGATCAGTCTGGAATCAGTAACATGCACAGAAACAGAAGGCACAGATGTGCCCCTTAGCAAGAGAGAGTGAAGTTGTCAGAGGGGACGGTTGCAGGCTGTGGTTTAATGTCAAAACACAGCAAGGCACTCCAGGAAGCTTGCTCAGAGAGGTTGGACACACCTTATCTGGAGCAAGAAGCAAGGTCTTGGTGAGATTGGTCTACTGAACGGAATAAGAACAGCTTCTGACAAGTTTCCAACCATGACAAAACAGGCACCAAGATTCAGCAGTAAGCAGGAATAGCACTAGCTTATGAATTTGTGCTCAAGACTGTTGCTCAGTTGCATGGCATTAGTACCTCAATGTGATGATTACTTCTAAGACCTTCTGACATGGCAGAGATGATGGCCAAAGATGATGGCTGTCAAAGTTGCAGGTGAAACTGGACTCATGCCCTGTAACCAGTCAAGCAGTCAGTGTTTGCACAGTGAATGCAGGAAGTTCTGTATGTGATGCTGCATCTGCCAGTGCTTGAGGAAGGCCAGGCTAATCTCTTGCCAAAGCAGATATTACTAGTTCAGTTGAGGAGACCCCATCATTGAGAAGTCTGTCTGTACTTGTCTACTGTTTAAAGCAGAAGCCATCCTTGAATCCACATTGCCTGCAGCACCCTGCTTTGTAGACAGACTCATTCTTCCTGTACATGCTGTATATTAGATGCTCTGCTCTCATCTCATGTTCTGTGATCCTTCTATTCCACAGTTTGCTGCTTATGAGTGTGTTGGGTTCTTTCATTGTTAATATTGGATTTGGATGAAGAAGAGTTAATGGGAATAGGTAAAAGGTTTATAAGCTTCATCACTGGAACTGTCACTGGTTTAGTCTGAATTGCCTGGTTTTGACTGAGACTTAATTACATTGGGGCTTAGGATATTTACTAAACCAGGAGACTTTCAGGTGCTCCAAATGTGGTGGCAAGTGCTGCATTAAAGGGCAAAGCGGATGTGGGACAGTAAATGTACTGGGAGCATTTGGACTCTAGCTGCAACATTGACCATCCCTACTACTACTAATTGGTTTCATGTGACTGAAACTGGGCTTCTGTGCAAGTGCAAAGCTGTCTTGTGTATGAGGTGTATGTGGCTGTTCAACTTAACAGTGAAAATAAGAGGTCATTCAGCTTCCAAGAAAACACTGGACAGTCACTCTGAGATAGATGTTTTCTCTTTGATGTGTCTGCATTTTTAGAGTGATGCTCCAGGCTTCTTCAACTATTTCTGTTCAGACGCCCGAGACCTGCTCCCAGGTCCTGTTGAGCTCCACGTGCCTCTCTGTCCATGTGTGCCTGGCGAAGCACAGAGGCTTTCTACAGCAGGTCAGTGGAAATGTTGGCACTGTACATCTTATGCCCTTGAAAGAATACATAGCCAAGATTTTACCTTGGTGAGTCACTCTAGCAGCCCTAGTGTCTCATGTAAATGTCAACCTTTACTTAGTGTAACTCTAGATCTTTGTGAAGAGGACAGAATTCGAGTCGGCCAAATGAAGAGCCCAAAGACCTTTGCAACCCAACACCAGAATGATTACAAGGTACATACAGATCACACTGTTGACACAAACTATAATGACGACATTCTAGCATTACCTGAATAGTTGACATGGCTGCAGAATTAGGCTGTATGTAACGCTGGGACAAATATAACACAGGGCTAGGAAAGTATTAAAGTTTCACGGAGCCCTTTTACCAGGTGTTTAGATAATGGAAAACACATTAAATCTGTTTTAGGAAAAAAATGAGCATCTGCTGGATCTGAAATACACTGCACTGTAAAGAGTGTGTGAAGGGGGGTGGAGAGCATTTTAAAATTTACCTTCAGAAGCAAGGCAGCCTGAGACTACATCATCATGTTAATATACTGGAATGTCTTATTTAGAAAACGCTTCCAAATAGATATTGAGGATAACAACCTACAGCCATTTGAAAGTAATGCATTTTTCAAGCCATCTGCATCTACTTGATGGTGTTACTCATTTCCACAGAGGTGTTCAAGCTTTGGGAGTGTGTGCTAGACTCTTGTGGCACTACCCTATAGGGCTTAATAGTGATATGAATACAGGAGTACAAAGAATGAGGCTTTCCCAGGGCAGTGGGCTGGAGAAAGCTCTGTCTGGGGCTTATTTCTTCCGTGCCATATGGCTAAATGGAGGAATCGTCACCAATTCAGTGGTGAGTGTTCTAGTTGTGAGTTACCTGGTGATGTGAATATGTGATTTCAAAGTAGCTTCTCTGTTGTTATTCACAACTCCCCAGGAGCAAGACTTCTGTAGGAAGGGGAAAAAAAAAGAGTGATTTTGTTTTTTCTCTTCCCATGCACCAAGGATCCTGAGATGACTGGTTAGATTATAGGGAAATGTGTGATAGTTTCAAATTCTGGAATGATTTCTTAAAATGACTGCACTTCAGGTGGGGGGAAGTGCAGGTTTGCATTGGCTAAAATATTCTAAAAATAAGCAGGTAGCTTGGTAGAGGTTACTGTAGCTATTGATAAGGTATTTGCAGAAACTGCAGAATCCCGATTGGATTTGAAACTTGCTGAGAGTCTTTCTAAATGGCAGAAATGCAGCTGAACACTGAGTACATTTCAAAGGCCAATTTTTTTGTAGCATTTTCAGAATGCGTAGCATTGAAGTGCACTATTTCAAAGGCTCATTTTCAACGAATTAGGTTTGTAATGCCTCACATCAAGCAGGTAAAATACTGGATTTGCATCTCAAAAATTGAGTATGGCACCCCTGCAGGCATCTCCGTACGTGCTGTTCAGGAAGGGTAGAAAGGTGCGCTGGCTTTCAAGAACAGGCTCCCTCTGGGATTAGCAAAGACTTTCAAGCACGGAGAGCTGCACGGCTGCTGAAATATGTGTACTGTGTTCCATGCCTGAAAGTCGTTCCGAAGCTGAAGATGAGTTTGTCCATCAACAGCAGACTGTTGAAGGAAAAGAACATCAGCAATCTGAATGTAATGGAGTTTGGGCAACAGTACCCTTAATATAGGAAAAAAAACCACAGTAGAGAGCTTAATTTTGGAATTAGTTCAGACATGTCCTTGATGAGATGGTGACCTTTTGCGAACACACCCTGCGTGTGGCTCGCGTGGCCATGAAATCTGGGCGATGTCGGAGTCCGCGTGCAGGGGTGCACCTACTCGGGGTGTTATTGCTCGTAGTATGCATCCCACTCCAAGTGCAGTGGGAAGAGACGAGACCTCGGTATCTCTCCCTTCAAATCACCTTTCGATTGGTTTGAAGCTGCCGAGCCAGCCCTGGTCTGGGAGCAGAGGTCGCTGGTGGCCGTGGCTCTGGGGCCACCTAGCGGGGTGCGCTCCCTGCGGGACCCGCTCATCCAGCGGCCGGGAGCGGCTCACAAACCAGGGCTGAGAGTGAATTAATTTTATCACTCGTATTACATGCCTCTGCTGAGTACAGCTGTTTCTCAGGGCTGGAAAATCCTGGCTTTCTGTCCCCTTATTTGGGTAACAGCTGAACTGCCGACAGATACTGGACACTTGAGTCAAACTAGAGTTCCTAGAACCAAGTGACTAAATGCCCTTTTAAACACCGACATTAAAAGATGCCTAGAGCTTATTTTAAGAGATGCTAAGCTTCCACTTGAAATCATGAGGCTCCATGCTTGTTAAAGTAAGTAGATTCATGTCAAACAGAGATCCTGATCATTTGTTTCCTTTCTCCCCTATTAAAAAAAAAAACAACCCTGCCCCACTTCTTTGCATGCCAGAGTATTACAGGAATGTGGAAGGATTTTGAGCCCAGACTGACACATGAAGCCTCCAGACCCTGGGGAGTCTAAGTGCATGAAGACACTGGTGCCTGTGGCCGTAACCTCCAGAGCACCTGCAGATGCGAGTAAAGGTGATAATATCTGTGGAGGCCCTGGGCATCCTGACCCACCTGCCTGCTCTCCGCTGCCTCTGCTGCGCGTACCTTTGGCATTCACATCGTGCAGGCATGTCCCAGCAGCTGCGCCTGGTGGAGGCTGCAGGTCCTTTGTGTGGACCTCAGTGCCACAGAAAGAATTGTATTTCAAGAACCTGGAAACTGCTGTTTCTGCCATTAGGATGCTGTATAGTAACAGAGCTATATAAAATTATTTCCTGAAAGCTCTGAGGAAACACCCACAGGCCCATGGACTGCTATTTCCTAAGAGCTCTGCATTGTCAGTGCTGATGTGCTGGGGCAGTGCCGAGCTGGCCTGGTACAGATCTGTGAGCCAGCCGTCTGACGGAGCAGTTCCTCTCCTTCTAGCCTCTGAGTGCCAGAAGCCAGCAGCTCCTCCTGCCTGCACTATCCCGGCTGTGCATGAGGAGGGGGTGAATCAAATTCCAGTTCTCCCTTTCACTGCTTACTGCTGGAGGAGGTTTTCTCCATTCCCCTGGATACCTGCAGTGAATAATGAAGGAGACCCTCAGACTCAATACATAAGACAAGCCACGGTCTTTTTTCTATAAGGAGAAAATATAACAGTACACTATTCAGCCAGCAAGTTCACCTCTCCACCTTAGAAAATGATGATGACTCTCCTGTGAGTCATAAGGAGGCTTAAGTTAACAGAGCCAAAGAGGCGAGTGAGCAGTCTAGCCAGCTCTGTACTTCACATGGGGTGCACCTTCCAAGGAGGTGGATGTGTTGTTCCAGACAGCTTAGGAGAAGATTGGAATTGTGCAGTCAGTGCATGCAACCGTGTCATGACTCACAGCTTTGCCATCCAGGGCTTCAGTGATGACTTGCTCTTTCTGCTGTTGGTGGCTGCGCTGTTACATTTGCACTTCCTGCAGAACGCAGCATGTTCTGATCTCCCCTGTCCCCAAACCAGACCTGCTATGTGTGTCTCTCCTTCCTTGAGAAGGAGTTTTGTGAATAGCACTGTGTGAATTGTGACTGGTATAGCACCCAGCATGGTATGGGGGGGTCTATACTGTACTAGTAATTAGCAAAAGGGAAAAAGAGCCTTTTCTGTCCCAGAGCCTCTTGCTTTTACTTAGCTGATTTAAAATACTTTGAATAGGAGTAAAGAGAAAGTATATCCTCAGGTGGGAACACATTCAAATGGGATGTCTATAGACTGATAGCAGTGGCGAAGTTGCACTCAGAAGCAAATAGGAATTTGGAGTAGCTTTTGCAGAGTCTGCATAATACTTTTCTCTGGAGTGCTACACAAAACATGTGCCTGCTGTGGCTTCTGCCATCTCCTGTCATGCAAGTGTCTCAGATGGTTATCACACAGCAGATCCTGACTGGTGGCCTGATGCTTCTGCTGTGTAGCCCTGATGTCATCAAAGCTGGTGGATCCATGGATGAACCAAAGCTCCTGAGCCCACCCGCCCTCTTGTCCCACTGCATGTGATGCCTCTGAGCTGTCCATGCTCTTGATGTGCAATGGAGATGGCTGCAGTGAACGCAGAGGTGAGTAACCGAGTTTCACATGCCTTGTCTGATCTCTAGTGCCATGATGGCTGCTTCCAGCCTGTGCCCCAGGCAGGGGAGCTCATGCACAGGAATAACAGCACATAATCATCCAGGCTACAAATCACTGCACTTTATCACCTTGCGTCTGTGCCCACAGTGAATTCTGTCCAAAAAGCTGTCTTGTTTTGGTTCAACTCCACTGGCACTGCCTATACTGGACACTCATTTGTACAGAGCTGCTGCTGGGGGCTCTGCTGCTTCCCAGTCTGCCTCTGCTCCCATGTGCAAAGCCACCGACACCCGGGACGAGCAGTGCCAGAGCTTCCACAAGTGGAGCGAAGTCAGTGGGTGGAATTTGAACTTGTACAATTAAACAAGAAACCCAGGATCCCCCTGGAGACTGTTTGCTTGATGGGAGTATTATTTAAAGCACTCTCATCTCTGGTTTCCCTGACATGCCAGGAGATGTTTTTAGCTCGCTTGCCTCCTGACAGAGGAGCACTTGCTTTCAGTCCTATGTCTAGGCCAGGCTCTATCTCTGATCTCTTCACCAGAGAAGCTGGGGCAGCTGTTGTCATCTAAAAGTCTGAGTCTATACCAACAGCTTTTGTTCCACCAGTGGAGCTCGTGGTAATTATACAAAACTTCTGGAACTCAAAGTGCATCATATAACCATGTCTGGAAGACCTGCAGCGGTCAGAGTACTGTCATCCCACCACACATGCTGCAATATCACCATGAAGATCAAAACAGAGACCTACCCATTGCACTGTAAAACATCATAAAAAAACCCTATTCCAGCCTCAGAGCTTTTACACAAAGCATAAAGCATGCAAGTAAAGTGTAAGTAATCAGAATATCGCTAAACACTGTAGTTCAGAGGCATGTTTGCAGAACTAATGTGTAGACTATGAAGCAGTAACAAGTGCCAATTCCCAAACCAATCATTGTTCAAGTTGTCTAAATTAAACCGACACTGTACAGTCAAAGGAAGCTCTTTATAGGGAAATAATGTTACTAAACCCAAGCTGTTTCATAGAAAATTGAGCAGGGGGAAAAGTGTTGCATAAAATTAAATAACTTGCACAGATGTTTCTTGAATGAAAAAATAAATGTATACCTGGTCTAATGATTATTTTCTGTCTCTAGGAAGCATCACAACTGGTCTGGTTAAGCTCTCACAGACACCTCCTATGACAGTGATATGTGCCATACACTATGTCCAAGGAGCAGAAAAGGTTAGTTTAAATGATGTGCTGTGGCATTTGAGCTTCCACAAAGTACCGTGTGCCTGGTTTATGCTGAGCAGTGAGCTCTTCATTTCTGGGGAGCCCACGAGTGGTCCGACAGTGGGCTGTACAGCTGAAACCCCTCCAGGAAATATGATCAGTCTAATTTTAACTACACGGACAGCATTTGATATGGAAGCAGCTGGTGTCACACAAATCTGTGGGCTTGTCAGGCCACCCAAGTACCTCCCTAAAGCAAATCTGTTCATTTCCACCCAAAGGCAATCTAGAAAGCCAGCCCCAATTTTAGCTGGCACTTGACTCCATATAAATCAGAGCTGTAGCTTTGTAACCATAGATGTGCAGCATGCAAACTCCTAGGTTTTAATGCCATTTAATTAGGAAAGTGAGACATGACTTATTTATTTTTTTCTCACCCCATATTGTGCTTCATGCTAGTACATACCTGTTTCTGTTTATAACTGGTGGAAAGGTTTTCTGACCATACTTGCTCTGTTCCTGTCTCATGGAAAGGTTTTCTACAGTGAAAAGTTTATCTAGTGAAAGCCAGCCATGGTCTGAGCCTAAGCTGCTGGTGGTCTCTTGATCTTCTAGATGTGATGCTAGTTGTTCAAGAGTATATCTAGACAGTGATCTCAGTGGCTGCTTGGATTGCCATTTTTTTTGGCAGCTGAGACACAAACTTCCTAGGTAGAAAAAGCCTAAAAATACATCAGAGCTTGAATTTTCGGTCTAGTAGAGAGTGAGAGAGAATACATCTGCTAAACTCCAGCTCAAGCATCCTGTAAGCAAGCTGTGTTGCTTAATTACTGGAAAGTTTTAGGAAAACAAAAATGCCGCCTCTAATGAGTACCCAGCTGCTCTGAAACACTTCACCAGCCAGCGTTCAGTATTGAACGTGGCAGTGTCCGGCTGGCTGTGAACTCCAGCTAGTGCTGTAACCAGAGCCTGCAGCAGCCCTGGCAGTCAGCGAGGGATTGTCTTCTGACAGACGTAGCCTTTGGAAATTAGGAAATGATAATATGAAGGCATGTGTGCGGTGCAAATCACAAGAGAGCCAGGGCTTTGTCTCTGCCTGCCCTTCTTGCCAAAAAAAAGTTTGCTTCTCTTCAGAGACCCAGGCAGTAACTACATTTAAAATATTATAGGTTAAATAAACAACGGAAGCAGAGTTGAGTTACAGTTTTTGTTAACAGTATTTGAGGCAAGTGGACAAAGTTCCTCTTGCAGGCAGTGAAGACGTACCACTGAATTTGTTTGGTACCTTTTGCAACGACAGCTGGGTATTTCTCTAGGAGATAACACTGTGTTATGGACAGAGATCTTGGGTACCCCAAAATCTATTAATTAACACAACTGAAAGGCAAAATATGAAGCATTGATATCCAAGCAACAGAGAGAATAAAGTTCCTTTCAAGAGGCAGATCCTGCCCTTGAGTTTGCCTCACTCCCTGGTCTGCTGAGGAAATGCTTGATCTTTTTGTCATTTGGAGCTACGAGGCCCCAAGCTCCATCCACACCAGGCCCTTTTCTTTTCACTGTGCTCTGGATTATGCCTACAGATAGCATGTGGGATGTTTATTGTGCCATAGGGCCAGGGCTGTGGGTCCTGTACTGCTGGGATAGAAGCAGCGATTACTGCCCTAGCTCTGCCCATTGCTGGAGGTTAACCTTTGTGCTGCCCTGTCACAGAGTACATAAACAGGGTGCCCTGTTTCCTTGGCTACTGCAGAGGGATATACAGATAATGTGTTTTCATGGCACACAACGGTAGCTTGGAGTTAGTCTGCTGGACAGTGAACTACAAATGATGTGGTGTTAGAGAATCAGAGCAGTCTGTGCTGCTGAAAGGTGGAGCAGGGTGAAAGACTAAATCCAAATCCCACACCCGCGGTTCTGCTTACCTTCATTATATACAGTTCCTAGTGCTATGAAAAGGCTCATGCTGAGACCATGCATTGTATTTTCTGGCCACTTTCTTCCCTCTAGCCTCTCTATCTTGTATCTCTTCTTTTTAACCTGCCTGTGAGCCATGTTTGGGCGGCGGTTGTGGAGCCCAGATGATGCTGTGCTGCACACCAGCAGCTCAGCTGAGTGTCTTGTAGATCTCTTCTCTTGACCTAAGAAACTAAATAAAGTATTGGTGGATTGGCTGCTTGTAAAGTACCTCATTAATGAAATGAGATGCTCAAGGGAGCAGAGGTCATCATGACTTAACCCCTGGTACATGCACTGTGGAGCTGGCATGCCCCCTGCTTGGCAGCGGAGTCCTCTCCTGCTTTGGAAACAACAGTATTCCTGGGTTTCCCAGATGCAAAGGTAAGAGATGCTCATGCAGGCAGGAGGACTGAGCCCACTATGCTGTGGCATTGGAGCTCCTGGATTGCTGGGATGCTCAAATGACCACCCTTCAGGTAAGAACAGAGCTCAGTGTGAAGAAAAGGGAAATGCTGCTAACTGAAATTGAAAATAGTATCCCTGCCTCCATACCCCCTGATAAACTCTCGTGTAACCCGAAAACATGATTAGTATGCTAGAAAAGAAAGTGTTACTTACCTAAGCCATCAGTTTGATTTTGGAGCTCTTGCTGCCAGCGGCTTGAGTCAGTGCTGAGTCTTGAAGTGGAAAGTCTTGTCTCCACCAACTCCCCTCCAAGGACTGAAGTCTGTCTGGGGTGGTGGGTTACATTTCTAATGTTCAGATCCCTGCTCATGAGTGATGGCATGGCGGGAATGTCAGCTGTATGGGAATAAACTTCAGCAATTTATTCTCTCCAGCCTGTTTGAAAGTCAACCGAGTGACACCGTTAGCTGGAACAAAACCGGTCCAGTGTTGTGAGATACAACAGTGTCCAGATCTGTAGTTGCTTAGAATTTATCTTGCTAGTAGTTCTGAAAGCTGGAAAGATGCCAGCTCAGGTCAATTGTGACTCTTTACACTGAAAGAGAGCCAAGAAAGAGAAGTGTAGCAAAACTTCATTAGAAGCAGGACTCTCTTATACAGATCTGGAATGTAAAGAATTTTCTATTCACTTGGAATATAAAGAAAACCTGAGTGTCTGCCCTCTCCCCAAGTGCTGAGGAATGCAGGAGGATAGCCTGGGTTCAGTGGAGCCAGAATATGCCTTGCTGACTTGAACAGTTTCACATCAGCATCCTCCACACTTGGTAAAGGGTTGTGTAAAGCTCCTTGGAGCTGAAACATTGTTGTGATGATGGCAGAAGCCCGGTGCCAGTATGCACTTAAATTGCAAGCAAGGTCCATTATTCACTGCAGCACCATATAGGGAGGAGATGGATCGAGGGCATTTTTCAAGTGCAGGGTTCTGTCTGTTCCCACTGTTAGCACAAGAAATTTAGGTGGAAATGCCTGTGCTCTAAAACTCTAGTTAACAGCTCATTTGGGGGAACTGTTTTGTGTGGATGCATAAAGCGTAGGAGAGATCCCCAAGAAAAGCTGTCCCTCGCTCTGAAAGTGTCTGTAAACAAATTGGATCTTGTCTTCTACCAACGCAGTGCACTTCCATGGCTAAAGATTGAGAGGTGTTAGACAGTTCAGTCCTGGCATCATCAGCCTTCATCAGTTTTGTGACTGTGTAAATAACCCAGCAGCTTTCCAAAGCCCTGCACAGTAGTCTTTGGCACACTGAAATCATCACCTTTCGTGGGGTTCTGGAGGTTTTTCCCAGACTCCCAGTTTGAAAATATGACTTGCTGTTGAGTTTCCTGCAAGCACAGGCTCCTAAACTTTTCCAGTTACCTGTCTGTTTCATTGATGCTGAGTCCCAGAAGCTGCGCAAAAGGCTAGAAATTATTTTTGGTTAAAGCATCTCTCCTGGCACTGTCATTAATGGCTGCACCATTTTCTTGTGTCACTGCAAATTGTATCAAGGCCATCTGGGCCTGGGGACAGGTGGATCCTGTCCTCTGGCATGGACTATGGTTTAGGGTGCTCTGTGAGCTGCACCCATTTTCTTTGGCTGTCTTTTGCCACTCCAGTTCTCATCTGTGCCTGAAGACTTCTGAGGAAGGTGTCCTGAACTCCAGGAGTGCTGCTCCCCTCCTCCCATGGGCAAGCGACTCTGCCCCAAGTCAGTGGGATTTACTTGCATCCTCCAGCTAGACAATCTAGCCTGAGGAATTTAACTATTGTTCACCTCTTGATGGCTTAATTATCAGATGCACTTTTGACGCTGGCTTGAGTGCCGAGGTGGTGGGAAGAGACTCGCTATTCCAGCCATCTTAAACCCTTCCTGAAATGGAAAAGCAGCTGGCGCAAAATCCACAAATGCTTGGGCCCTTCATCCTGAAGTGCTCTGTCAGGGGATCTGAAGTGACATTTCAATTTATACCACATCAAACTCTGAGACAGATGAGTAGTGATTTTTTTTTTAATTTATTTTTATTTTTCCAGATGGGGTTTCTTAGTAGAGGAATGTAGGTAACAAATGGTCTTGGTGTGAAAATGAATGGATCTGCCCTGTGGAGAAACTAGGTATCATCACTGGCAACTTTGTGTCTCGGGTAGTTTTGACAGTAAGAATTTAATTTTTATGGTTGGATTCAGAGTTCAGGCAGAAACTTCTCACTTCTCAGAGGAAAACCAGCACATCTTCCTACTGCTGTGTAAAGAAGCTGAGTGTAAGCTGGTGTTCTTGTCACAAGGGAGCTTGGGATAGGGAGGGAGCTTGGCAGTGCTATGAATTTCAGGAGCTAGAGGAGCTCCAGGTAGCCTGGCAGGCCCCAGCTTATCTTTCCCAAAGAGTGCTTTACCTCCAGTGGTCAGAGGCTGGTTGAGGCTAGCTGCTGGAAGAGAGAATGCTGAGCAGACAGCTCTGCAAGGACAGTCTTCTGCATCTGGTGTGGTATATGTTTGGAGGTGGTGGGGCCCATTTCTGGTATGTCAGGGCTCTTCCTCTAAGAGATCTTCAGTGAAGTGTCATGAACATGATTACAACTTAAAAGTAATGATCTGTGCACAGGCAAGGAGAGGCTTGGGGAGGTTTAAGTCACACAGAGATGTCATTGCCAGAAAGTGTTACAGCCTGCCTGTGGTCCAAAGGCAGTGGAGGAGCTGTGAGCGTGTGTAGTGGGAGGCTCCCCGAGCCATCCCTCCTGTCTTCCCACCACTGAGCTCTCAAGGTGGTTGGTAAACACTGACAGACTCGGCCAAGTCTGGCTGATTACACTTAGTCAAACCTGTCTGAAACTGGACTTGCTGGTAAACTCAGCCAAGTCTGACTGATTAAACGTAATGAAGCCTGTCTGAGACCAGGTACCTTTATATTTGGGCTGCCTCTGTCTTTGATAGTACACTGCTCCAAACCCACACTTGGATTGGTATAGTTCCTCTGGCATCAGAGGAGAACGTGGGTTTATGTGAGGACTGTGGTTGGACAACAGGCCACATTTCACCTTTCTCCTGCTGTTAGTAGTTGTTCCCCTGAAGATGTGATGCTCTCACAGTAGGCATATCAGTAGTTTTAACCTAGATGCTTATCACGGGTATCTTGGTGAGAATTCAGATTCTGATGATGGTAGGCTAATACTCTACTAAATTATGCTGAAGCATATTTGTAGACTTCAAGGGGTTTGAGCAAGTGTGGTGGAAAAGGATTGTAGATGAGTAATTTGGAACTGTTATTATATAACAAAAATAGCATTTCTGGCAGATGTCCTCCAGTATCTGTCAATATGCCTCAAGGCATCCACTATTGGACAATCTTACAGCTATACTTTCTGGCAGCATTCCCTTGGGTTTAACCCCAGACATTTTGACATATCTAATATATTTTCCGCTGTAACTTAAACTTGTGCCAGTCTGGGCTATACAGACTTATCTATAGTCAATTTAAGGAGTGGTGAACATTGTTGGATGTTTGCCAGTGCTGGGTAGGACACTTACCCAGTTATCTATAGAGACAGTGTACTGATGTGCCCCCAAGCTGGATCCTAACAAACCTCGGCAGGCTGCATCATGATACAGCTCCACAAAATATGTCAAAATTTTATATGATTTTGTCCTTGTGGATGTGGGTCGAGGTTTTATCCAACTAGAGCCAAGATATTTCCAGAGAGGGATGTTTTATCCTGGTCTTTCCTCAAGCAACCTACTTTCTAGAACAGAAAAGACTGCATTCCTCATGATCTCTCATTCCATTTCCCATCACAACAGTGGCTCTTAAAATTGGCTTTTCCCTTGGTGCTTCAGAGACAGTCAATTTATTGAGGTAGAGAAAATGGCTAAAAGCAGAGACTTTTCCTTTTGTCATGCTTCAGACCAAGATGGGCAGAACAAATGCAGCATGTGGATCTCCTGCACTTTGCTCACACCGCCCAGGCTTTCTGTTTTTAGCACTGGCAGAAGCTCCCTCTACATGTTTAGGATGCCATCCCAACAGCTGCAGCTCTCGTGACAGCCACACAAGCACCTCTGGCCCTCAAGTTTGCAGGCTGCAATGCCCATAAATAAGGACATTTTAAAATTACACTCCCTGGGCTCTGCTGGAAATATACTACCTGCCTTCTGTGTATGGCACGGCACCTTTTATTGGTGTTCAGTGACTGGTTTGGGTAGGAAGAGGTACAGTATCTGTTGTGAAACCTGTTTTCTGGCTGGACAGCAGGCTTAAGTGCTTAAGTTGATATAAATAACTCTTCAGAAGGACAGTGGAAATTATTCTTGTACAAAACAGCTGAATTGGGCCCCAGCAAAAGAATATCCTCCCTTGTCAAACTCAGAGCAGTATCTTGTGAGCTGCATTCTCTGCATCAGGTCTGGATGCAAACTAAGCATCTAGAAAAGGCAGTTGGGCAAGTGGTTGTGTCTGCAGTCCCTCAGGTCACTGGCTGCAGTGGTCTCACCCCTGGTGGGGATGGAGCAGGTCCCTTGTCCCCACACTGGGCAGACATGTCCCAGTGCTCAGCCTGCTTGCTGCTGGCCAGGTGTGTTGTCACAGGGAAAATGGGACCTGCTTTCCCAGAGATGTGTCACCTCCTGCCCTTCTGAGGGGGTCTGAAAAGTAGAGGTGGTTTAACTGGAGGATGCAGGGAGGAGGGCGGCTGAGGAAGGCTCCAGGGGAGGTGGTGTGGGAGGGCATCTCTCAACAGCATGAAGGGTGGAGGGTCTTGAGCCTCTGGCAGTGCTTTTGATGGGGGAGCTGGATGAAAGCAGACTGGGCTTCTGTCTGTGTTTTACAGATGGAGCTGGTTCCGTGTGTTCTTAATAGTAGATAGTTTTTAGGAAAAGCACTTGGTGCCATTCTCCTTGAGACTGCTGGATTTAAGAGCTCCAGGAGCCATGCTCCTGCCTGAGAAGCTAAAAGTAACTAAGCTAAAAGTTAAAGGTACCTTCAGCCTTAAAACCAAGTGGCTAATCTCTGTTTTCATCCTCAGGCATTGTGTCTAACTTCATGCTGCAGTAAGGACTGCGTCAGCAAGGATTTGCTTGTGATATTTCCCATGTAAATAAATCTTGTATAAAACTCCATTTATCCTAAACTGCCACAGGAGACCCTCAGACATTGGACAGATTTTCATTTATGCCAGGTATTAATTTATCAAATAATTTTCTTTTGTTAACATTGTTACTGGCTTTGTCTGTGTTCATTTGCAAATAGCCAGCGAACAGCAGATGGCACCATCACTCTGCCTGTTCAGGCAAACTACAGCCAAAAAACCCCCAAACTTCATCAAAACAACTTACAACTTGTAGCTGAGCAGGTGAAATATTACTGAGCATTTAAGCTGTAAAATTAAGGCTGTTATTTTTCTTATATAAGCAATTTTATAGGCAGCTTGTGGCTGTAGTTCTTCCTGTAATTCTCCTTCCCATCTTGGGTGCCTTGCTGCAGTGGTTTGTAGCCAACCAACCAACCAAATGATTTAATTTCTGCTCTGTGGCTTCTTCCTTTATACCAGTTTATCTTCTGAGGCTATTTTATGGTATTTACAGAAAGGGTTTGAATGTGCTGATTATTTTATCATCCTCTATCTTGCTAAATAGTTAGCTCTAGGATGGCTGTGCTGAGGAAAGGCAAGTGCTTCAGCATAATGCGGACACTTACAGCTTGCTCTGGATAATTGTTTCCTTTGAATTGCAGAGCTCCTTGAAAAAACAGTGCTGCTGCTTGTGTAAAACCCTCCTTCAGCAGCTAATGGAAACTTAAATCTGTACAGGGATGCACATGCACATTTCCATTAAAATTATTGCCAGTGGCTCTACAATCTGGGGATCTTGTCAGCGACAGCAAGTGTTGCGCACCCACACTTGGTGCCCTATTGAGAGTGTTGGGCTGCCCCATGCTTAAAAGTCCTCAGTTCCTCACCTAAGCAGCAGCAGTGCTGGCATTTCTCCATTGCAGAGATTGGACATGAAATTAAACATTCAGGAGGTACAGCAAGGGAAGGGAGTTGAAGCCAGAAAAAGGAGGATAGAAGAAAAGGACAGAAGAAATCATGTTCATTAATTGGGGTGATGTTGAATTGCTCTTCTTTACTTCTCTCTTGGTTACAGGAGAGTGCAAAAGCTCTGAGCATAGCACTTGTTTGCTGTTTAACAAGCGTTATCTGTTTGCACATATATTTTACCTTGGGCAAGCTTATGGAACTATTATTAAAATCTTTTAAGTTGTCAGGTCAAATCTGCCCAAGCTTGCAGTGAGCAAGTTGCTGGGGAATGTGGCTGGGCTTCATAGCCAGCTGTTGCTTCTCCCCGAATGTCTTTGTCAAAGAAATGGACACCAGCTGAGTTTCTGCTTCATGTCTTTCTATGTATCTCTCATTCTGTGCTTGTGACTTTCCCCATGGCTTTGTTTCTGAGCTGTGTATGTAGCTGAGATGTGGATGCTGTGGGCTGCTGCCCTGTGAGGAGACGAGGCTTGTCCCTCCCCTGGGCTGTGGGCACTGTCCTGGATTCCGAGAGGGGCAGCTCTGCTCTGAGTGCGTGGGGGAAGGAGAGGGTTTGCAGCAGCACATGGGAAAGAACATTGATCTTCTGAGGGATTTGAATACCCAAGTCCATTAGCGTTTCCTGGGAATTATCAACTCAGATTCATGCTGGTATACTTGGGAAATCTTTTAAAATTAAGTACCAAAAATCAATGCATTGCAAGACTCCCAGCATGTAATTCTGAACCCATTAGGAGATTTGTGCTTATTTTGAAAATAATCTTTCTATTTTTAAATATTACTTGGAATGTATTTAGAACCTGTATATCTGGCAGAAGAGGAACAATTAAATCAAAGGAAAGGTTACAGTGTGTTACTTTAGTTGTGATGGATTGAATTGTTTGGAAAATATCTACAAAGCATACTTAAGTGCAGAAGCAAAAATGAAAATTGGTCTCAGCTGTACCACTCCCTATGATAAATGTATATTTAGTAAATGCATTCCTTCTCATATCTCAGTAACACTGTGGGTCCACAGTGCATTAATTAATTCCACTGAGAACTGCAGTGAGATTACCTCTGAGCTTGTGTAAGCACGAGGAATCAAGTTTTATTCTCAGGTCCTGTATGTACTAATTTATACTCATTATTGTAAAGCTGCATAAGGAAGAGGAGAAACATCCCTGACTGGATGCACTGCACCAATGTCTAGTGTAATTCAAGGTCCAGAAAACCATCACATTACTGCTTCAAGCCAGGGCTTGCTTCCACCTTCAGTTCCAGGGGCCAGAAAGTGAAGGTTGAGGCACTTGGGATTTTGTGACAGCCCTAAATGAGGCAGTAGATTTCTTTTCAAGAGAGAAATTCTTAGGAAGCAACTTTAGATGGCTTTGCAGCTGCTCTGCACCATGACAAAACTTCTCTTTGGAGTGAAATTTTGGTCTAGGAGCTGCCTGTGCAAGCAGTTTGGCAAGGAAAATCAAACCTGACATTGAGACTGGAAATAATTTAGCGATCACTACGAGACTGGCTCATCCTGGCGTGCTGGGGGATCTAGGAGGCCCACATCTTGAGTGGGGACAAACCCATATGGTCTTATTCTGTCCTAGTTCCACTACCTGCTCTGATCACTGTGCAGGACTGAAAGAAAAGCAGTGCAATGAAAAGGCTGGGTTGGCAGATAGACCAGGAAATGAAATGTCTTGCTAAAGAATAGTTTATATGGATCAGTCTGATCTACAGGCAGTGCTTTAATCCATGCTTCTCTCACTAACAGTTGATTAGAATTGTTAACTGCAGGTTTGGTAACAGTGTCCTTCCTGCACAACCATGCTAACTGTAAACGATGGCATTTCACTAGAGGAAAAAGATCACTCTGCAGGAGCACAGTGAAGCTTCAGTTGCTGTTGTAAGTGAATATCCCGTGGAGCTCTGTAATGAGAGCTCAGTGGGTGGAAGTGGGAGAACTCTAACAACCTGTGTGACAATTCTGCCCTTCATTCAGGGTCCTCTGCCTTCCCAGGGCATTAATGCTCCCTCTTGGAAGCTGTAAGATGTTGAAGGAATAGAATCTAGCACCTGCCATAAACTCTGTCACTGAATTAAGCAAGATTAAGGTTGCTTTGATGAGAATTAAATAAAAGCATCAGCACCCTTTATCTGCTGGGAGCAAAGATAATCACAGTGTTTCCTTGATTGTGGAAAACCTCTCCCTCTAATATGAGTTGGAGGGAGAATTTTAATTCCCCTGGGAGCCTGTGAAAGTCCTTGCTGCAGTTTGGGCAGGGGTGCTGCTGGCCCAGTGTCCAGCTGGGACTTTCCCATCAGTCTTCAGAGTCCGAAGTCACACTAACAGAATGTCGGGACCGACGTTCCCATGGAGAGGTGCCAGCGAGGCGTTGCAGTGCAGGGAGGGTGAGCCAGGCTGTGCTGTGTGAAGGAGAAGCTGTGGAGCTTGGGGGATGCAGCATCCTGGGTGTGAGAGCCTAACCAGTCTCCTCATCTGCAATTTCCACTCAGCAATAAGATGCATGGCTTGAGAGTCTCTCGCTTGCTAGCTTGTCTGTTTTGCACACTGTGGTGTTTAACTGCGCATGTGCATTTCTCACTCTTGACAAACGTTAACTTGCTGCCTTCCAAGGCATTTTGGACTGGTGTTTGGGAATGTCATGAAAACTCATGTATGGAAGAAGGAAAATCCCTTGTTTTCTCTTCAGGTTGTAGACAGGAAAGCTTGTCTAGCCTGTTCTCTTGGATATGGCTGGTAAAAAGGAGCACACAAGGAAAAAATATATCTTCTGTCCCCAGTATATGTGGGGCCAGTGAGCTGAATATGTGCTAATTGTTTGTGGGAGTAAAGAAATTTTTGCATCTACTCTATTGCTCGGGAAGGTGT
>JANHFX010014655.1:28703-47142 GCA_027560015.1 Chloroceryle amazona
CCAGTGAGCTGAATATGTGCTAATTGTTTGTGGGAGTAAAGAAATTTTTGCATCTACTCTATTGCTCGGGAAGGTGTTAAGTCATTGATGAAACATATGGTTTTTGCCTTCAGAAAATTAGACAAGAAGTAATAGACAAGTGATGATTTTATTAATGCTGTGCTTTCATAGAATGGGATGGCTTGGGAGGGACCTTTAAAGGTCATCTTGTCCAACCCCCCTGCAGTGAGCAGAGACATCTTTAACTTTTTGGAGATTTAAATTAATCTAGTTAGTGATCTATACAACAGATTCTCTGACTGTTATTTTTATGGCTTGGCTTTACCTGGAAGTGTACTGGGTGAGTTCTGACTACCCAAAGCTCCCAATCCCAGCAGTACAGTCAGCTGTAAGTTCTTGTTACCTTGAGGGACAAGGAGGTATAGAAATGCGCAGCAAACATATAGGCTGTGTGATGCCACCATGCTTATTGTTAGTTCCCTTCAGTCTATATCATCTGTCTCTAAGCTACTCCAATTCCCATAATTCCCATAACTTTCTGGCAGCTGCTCTGCTCTGTCATTAGAGTTTCTAACTTGAGCAACAGTGCTAAGTGATGTTGGAGATGATGAATGGCTTGTGTGAAGCTGAATGGTGTTTTGTTGTGAAAAAATCACATATTCAAAGGTACAGCAACAGATTTTGCTTCTAATTAAAGCTGTATATGGAACCTATGGAGCTCTTGGGACCATGGAAGCAAAGCTGCAATATAGGGCTTTAAATATAGGTGCTGTGGTAATAAACCTATTAATATTTGAGGCTAGTATTGTCTGTTAACTGTCCCTCTCAGATCCTTTCTTGGTTAGTGAAAATAGCTGTTGGATAAAAACGCCAAGATTTTGAGTTGTGAACACGTGTGTTTGAACTGCTAATCACTTTAAAAAAAGCAATCTCCAGAACTTCATTTGTTAGAAGCAGTTGATTAGCTGCTCTCTATGCTTTTTGCCTTTTAATAAAACCCCTGAGTCTAACAACAGAAGGACTATAATTAAGGAACACTCTTTTTTCTTTCCCTGTGATGTTCCAGCAAATGTTAGCCGGTGGGTAACCCCACATAAATAGGATAGAAATGCCTTTGCCCTGTTTGTGTAAGCTCAGGATTCACTCGTGCAGAAGGGCAATGGGGACTTTGTTCCTCTCCACACTAGCCTTGACAAGCATGGAGCATGATGGTGGTTGTGCTGGATTCAGCAGCACTCTCTGTCCCATGCTTAGCTGTCCTGGCAGGGATGCTCTTCCTTTGCCAGAGAGCAAACTCCACCTGGAAGGTGACAACGGGAGCCACAGCAGACCCAGACTGTAGCTTTCCCTATGAATCTTTCTCAATGGACCCAAATTAGATGATGAAGATTACCCAAAGATCTTTCAACCTATAAAAAGGTAATTCAAAGGCTAATATTCTGTGCTCCTGTATTTTACGCTGAAGAGCAATGGTTTGAATGGGAAAGAATAATTCTGAAGACTGGAGAGATGTATCACAACAATGAAGATTCATGCTTGCTTTAAATTACTTCCCTGTTCTAAGGTTTATAATACAATTTGACTAGCAAGGTCATAGGTAAAAAGGGTGCTCAATGAACAAAGCTGAGGGCTTTGTTTTTGTTCTGACTGGAACCTTCTGGTTCCTAAGTGGCCATGTGGCACTGAGGTTTTTGGTATGAAAAATTAATTTGATACAATCTTAGCATAATGCTGCCTTGATTTTCTGCAATGCAAAAATTGGTTTGTATCCATAAAAGATTATCAAGAAACACACCAGTAAAATAACCATTTCTCATAAACTTTTGTTGATTTGGTTCTTTTTCAAAAAAATGAACAGTCCTGCTATCTAGAGGTACGCTGTGTGCAGGTAGTTGCTGCGTTATCTAAGTTGCGCAACCCAGCCTGTACTTCAGGTGTGACGAATACAACCTGCTGCCTTAGCCAAACAGAAATAGCTAGTAATGACAGATTGTGCAACAGCAGTTTTATGATGTGGACAAATGATTATTAGGGACTGGAGCAATTTCATCAAGCCTTGTGACCAAGTTGGAACTTTAACTCTGGTCTCCAGAGATAAAAAGACAAAATGTCAATACAATGAGTGAGATGAGGAAAGAATTTTGGTTGCTTCTGTTCAAAACTGAGCAAGTAAAACAATCTGATTGTTTCATAAATTCAGGCTCTGCATATTTACATGAAGGCCACCAGGAGAAAAATACATGGAAATTGAAGATTTACTAGCAGAATGGTGAACATGACAGTGGAACCTGGCAGCTGGCTCAGGCAGTTCATGTATGAAGCTCAGCAGGTTTGGATTCTTTTAGAGTTTGGTCTAAACTGGTATAAAATCATTGATAATACAGTGTCTGAATGTGGTCACAGTATTTTATAGTAGCATTGGTGTAAGATGTGATAAATTGGCAAACTGAGAGGTCTGGGTTGCTTGGGAAGAAAAGTTGACACAGTTCTTGTGCAGGAAGTGATGCAGGTGCTCCCAGTGACATGTAGAAAGGGATCTCTGGTCCTCCCAGGCTTCCCAAAAAAGTGTGTGCTGCTGTGAATCAAAGCAGCATTAAGTAGACATGAGCAGTGATCTAGAGCTGAGTTTGTCCTGGCCTTTCATCACACTTAAAATGAGGCAGTTGACTCGCAGATGTCTCTTCTTTGTGACTTGCAACAACTTCACATTTTGGAAGTATTTGAAGAGCAAGATACTTGCCTGGGAAAAGTTGTTTGATTGCATTAGAAGTACGCTGATTTCCCTAAGAAGGTTCAAGACTTAGTTTTTACCAAGGGTATTGCTGTACCTGTATCTTCTGATAGTTTGGGGAGTAATGTGTTTTTGCTGGGTTTTACTTCTTTTCTCCAGAGGATCTGAAGATGTTTGACTAGACATGCAAGTAAACTGTGTAATGAAGCATGGCAAACTGCTTTCGTCTGGCTATGTACTCTATAATATTGGATCAATCAGCCAGCTGTCTTGGGATGCTGGAATAACCTCAATTACCAACTTGTACATATCCCTTTGGGAACTGGAGTTAGCTGCTGAGCTTTCTGAGTCTTCCCTTTCTGATGCAGAACATCTCTGAAGAGCGTCCCACCTCATTTGCATGTCCTTCACAGCAGCTTGCTGACAAGTCCTGACACAAGGCAGACACTAATCAATAGCATATTTTAAAATGTTAGTGAGATGGAATTTAGGGGAGCCTTCGTGTTAATGTCATTTGGCACTTATGTGGAGTAAACAGCAGACAAGGAAAAGCACGCTTCAATTTGGCTCTGGGAGAACGATATGAATGCAGGCCCTGCGTCTGTTTAACTGGCTGAGAAATAGTCAGCAGTACTTGTCTTTCCATCAGACTTTGACTGGAAGCTGTTCCCAGAGGAGTGGGCACAGGACTGGTCAGTCCTCAGGAGGTCTGTTTGTGCTGCAGACAGTGGCACCTTGTGCTGATGGTGGATGCCTGCTGAATAAGTGGTGGAATGAGGCTTTCAAGGAGTGATGCCTATAGTACCAGTTTGCTTTCTCTCCACATTTGACTCTGAGAGTCAAAGTACATTCAAATCCAGACACAGACGTTTGCAAGAAGAGCAGGAGAGAAAGCAATGTGGGTATAAGTAGGTTTAGGGAGTTAGGTAAGAAGAACGAAGTGTGCGAACTTGTATTATGGACTAACAGAGATGTACACAATGCTGGTTTGACTACCAGCAAAAAAGGCCTATGGTGTGGTCAGCAGACGTCTTGACAGGATCAGAGACTTGATTTTAAATCTGTCCCTTCTAGTTCCAGTGTTTGAAGCTAGAAATAGCAGTCATAGCAGGAGCACCATATGGTAAGCATGGTGCTCTCCAAGACGGGGCTATAAATGGGGGCCAGGCTGCATGCTCTCTTCAGATGAACTCATTTTGATGCTGAGTGTTCAGTTCACCAGCGCACGGAGGCTTTGGCTTTTAGAGTAAACACAGGGATAATCTGATTGTGTTAAAGGTGGCGCGCGAGTAATACCTGCCATGGGGACCAGTTCAATTGCTCTAAAGCTAAGCCAAATAAAGTCAGTATAAAAGGTTGACACATATTCCTGAAGATTAAATTTGACAGGCATCCTCCAGACATATTTAATGTAAAAGGTAGTTGGCTGTAATTTGCAGGATCTCTGGATTGTGGTCATCTAAGGGAGATCTGCCAGTCTCTTTTCCTATATCTGTACCATGTACTGAAATATTAACTTCCAAACCTATCACGATCCCACAGATTTAGTGGGCAAGAAACTAATTTCTATTGATTTCAGCAATGGTTTGGTCTGTTGCGTGAAAAAAAAAAAAGAAAAAAAAATTACTTTTTGTCTTGTACATCTGCCCAGACATACCAGTCTTCTGCCTGCTTCATCAGCAGCTCCACATCACATGTGCTTGCTACTGCCTCCCCAACAGCTGCCTTCATGCTGGTGGCCAGACTGGCCTTCACTCTGTGGGATTTTGATTTTTCTGAGAAAAATGAGAAATTTCATTTTTTCAGAAACATGAGAAGGGACAGAAGGAAAGAAAAAAATCCCCGCACAGTGGGGAGATAGTGAACAGGAGCCAGCACCAAGCTTCCCCTCAAGATCAGCAGTGGTTAAGCCACAGAAATGCAGGTACTGCTGGCCACTCACACCCTCACGGCTGCTCCATGGCCAGCTCTCCCAGGAGCAGTTCTCTGTTGAAGTTTTAATTAGGTAAATTTATCATTATACTTCAGAAAAAAAACCCATTATATTTTACCAAGCATGGGGGTTAGACTAGATGATCTCAAGTGGTCCCGTCCCATCCTCAATAATTCAGTCATTCTGTGTGTTTTTAAAACCTTCTTAATTATTAAAATAGCAGTTGATTTTGTCTTTGAGCTTTTCCAAGAATACAAGAAGCAGCTATTATTTCTTAGCAGCAGTTGTACTGTAACTCTTGATTATATTAATTTGACTGTTCATAATTTTTCTTTGTTCATAATTTGGTTTTGTTCGTAACCTGCTTTTTTCTCAACATTTTCTCAAATGTTTTTTGTACAGCTGGTGCAGAGCCTCTCGATGCAAAAAACATCCTGAAAGTATTTTAACACTTACCCCACACAGCCTTTTAACACAACGTGAGTACTCCTAGAATCTCAGTACGCTGTGAATATTCCTCTTGGAAAGAGGCAAGGACTCAAAGCTGTGTAAGCAAAAGCTAATCAATTCTGTATATTGATTACTCAGCAAAGCAAATGATACTATACATATATAAAAAAATAAACGTTACTTTTTCCTTGATATATTTGACTTGTCCAGTGTTTCAGTGAATAAAGATGTGAGGTTTAACAGGATACTCAGACTCATGTGACTGTTGGGGGTTTCTTGCATAATGCCCTCAGTATCTCTGTGCCTGGTCTGTTTGCATGGTGGGGATGGGAAGAAAGAAACTTTTTGTCATCGTTCATCAAAGGCTTCCAGCGGGCTTGCTTTTTGTTTTTTTTTTTTTAATTTTATTTTAATTAATTTAGTGTCAGAGCTTGAGTTTCCTGGAACATCAAGCAGTAATTATCTCCCTGTGTTTGGTGACCTTTCAGTCAACTCAGACTTTGCTTTTTGATTCAATACTAATTCTGTGGCTAATTTTTAAAGGATTCTCAACTTCATCTTTAATTAGAAAACAGCAATCTTGCATTCCCAGTCAGTCACAGGTCTTCAATTACTTCAGCTGATGAGTAAGTGTAGTATGCTTTGTATCCATACCTAAATACAAGCTAAGTTTTAGCTACTTTTAGTTAATAAAGAATACTTTAAAATATGGTTACACTATCACATGCATTAGGTTTTGAGTTTTCCACTTGACAAGTGTGGGGTCTGACGCTGGTTGGCAGAAGGTTCTGCAGGGCTCAAAGTCTGTGGATGCCCCTGGAGAATGTGTTCTCCTAGGATCATGTTTACAGTCACTAACCTGGACGGTGGCATTCAAAACTGCTGGAGTGTGACATTTCCCACAGTTCCTCTCTCTCTCTGGCTTGAGACAAAGCTGGAGGTAGACAGTTCCTGTGGGAATATCCCCAGTGAGAGCCAATTTCAGGAGAAAGCATGGGTTGCTCTAGATGGATATTTGGTGTTGGGTGAAATGACTGATACAAGTCTCAAGGAGGAGATCTCAGACTGATTTCTAACCAGCATGAGAGCTCACAGTGTGTTTGGTGTGAGAAATTGACCTGTTCACAGGGTCAGAAAGGTCTGTGAATAAGAAGCTGGAAGCAGTAAGACACAGCCATCTGCAATGTAAATGTGTGCTGGATAGGCTCTCATGCCACGCTGATGGCCTTGCTAGGTTGACCGGCAAAGCTGTTCTTTACACATAGTGGAATATTAGGCCTGGATACCTTAAAAGAGATTATTTGCTGACTAATTATCCTCCCAAAGGATTATCCTGTGGGTGTGGTGGAGTCCCTCTGACCTTTACTTACAACCACCCACTGGGGAGGTGAAGTGCCCATCCCGTGACAAATGTCAGCTTTATTCTCAGAGCTGCCTTGCTCTCTTTCATGCTCTTTGCTGGAAGACTTAACTAAGTGTGCACAGGGAGGTTTGAGGACCCTTGATAACATCTTAGTCCTTGTGTTCCTGCAAGGAGAGCCCCTATTTCTGACCTTGCCAGGTGTGGCTGCAGTATGTGTGCGGGTTTTCCTCCTGTGCAAGTTAAATATTAAATGATTCCTGTGCCTTTTTTATCTTTGTAAAATTGTCCTGTGAACATACAATGCTCAAATAGAATATTTTCTTCTTTCTGAAAGCCCAGATAGTTGCCACAGTGGATTGAGTTAAACACATATATTTTCATGCTGTAGCAATCTATGCCGATGCTTGTAAACTTTATCTCCATTGTCTTACAGAATCTTCCCGGGTCCCTTCCAAGGTCTGAGCTCCTGTGAGCATTCATGTTGGCTCTGTTCGACTCGGTTAAGCTCAACTCCTTCCCTGTCACTTCAGAGTCAAGCCCCTTCCCCCAAATCCATTTCTGCAGCCGAAGAGAGCTCCTTCAGCAGTGGAATCCTTCCAACAGGCAATGGGAATGGGTAAGGACTGTGAGACAATGTTTGCTGTTAAGTCTCAGCAGAGTGAGTCCAAAATGGAGGGGATGGCAGCTGATAATTTTGTTGTGGAAAATTCCGGAATGGGACAGTTGGTTCTGGAGACACAGAAGAGAGTACAAGGACTGTTCTGAGATCTTCTTCCTTGGTTTGGTCCACACAAAATTTCTTGAATTTTACTCTTGCCCAGATTTGCTTCTTGTGTAAGAAATCAGTGTCTGCATTTATTTGATAAACAAACAAAACACAAGCACCACACCCCTAAATCCCAACAAGCTAACATGGATTAAATGGCTTCCATTGGCCAAATACTTGAAGGAATACAGGAATATGATCAGACTATAGTCATGGGGTGGTTTTTAGTAGTGGTAATGATCGCAAATCCTGAGATGGCTTCCAGGTAGAAATTAAAGCATGGGCTTGTCTGATCAGCAACTATACAATGTAAATGATTTTAGTTACAAAAGTAGTAACTTTGTTGCTTGTTAATACGCATATCTGTTGGTCTTTATTGAGGATGAGAGAGATTTGAATGTGCTGGGGAAATGTAATCGTGGCTGGGAGTTTGTGGAGTGGAGGGTGTGCAGGTGTCACTACAAAAGTGTGTGCCTGGGTCATCTAAGCCTCTCCAAGCCACCCCCAGATTCTGTCTTTGTGGAAATAAACACTGCAGAAGTCTGCAACCTAAAAAATGGAGCTGCCAAGGTGGGAGGGACCCCCAAAACTTTGAGAGCTGCTTCTGACTCTAGTAGCCATATTGGTTGGAAGAACTAATTCATGCTGCTGTTCTATCATCCACATGAATTAACAAGGTTTCCTCACTAGGTGTAAGAGTGAGCGGAATTCTGCACAGAGAATAGCTCTGCACAGGTGCCAATTCCATCACATTATGTAAATAGCCTGTGACTAATAGAGAAGCCTGTGAAATGAAATGAAAGACATCAGTGAGTGCATTTGCATGGAAACCAAGCTATATGCCAAAGGAACCTTGTTTGAAAATGAGTGATAACAGACAAGATAATTCTAAGGTTGCCATTGTGAAACATTTTAAAGTGTCTTATTAGCATAGAATTGAAAAGACATTGTTGTTTCAGATTTATGGAGTCTAAGAGGTTCCACTAAGACCATGTGCAGTCCATCTGACCCTTTGTTGTGAGGTTACATAAAGCTTTTGTTTCTGTCCTTCTCCACCAAAATCTGTTAGCACTAGATGGTTCTCTAGCTGTTTATAAGACCCTCTCTTTTCTGGAAGCAGCAAATACCTAACTATTTCCTGATCTCTGTTTATTTAATACAGAAATGTATGAAATCCTAAACCAGATTCCAGAACTGTTTGTATGAGAACTGTTCTATCAAGATTATAGGCAGTAAAATTTACTAGCTGGGCAACATAGCAGTTTTATACAGAGTAATATTTATTTGTTAGTAGATGGAAGGAAACAAAATATTTAAATAACATGCAGTAATAGCACTGCTTTTGTGCATGTACATTACAGTCAATAATCAACTGAGCTCTCTGTTCAGTGGAATAATTTTCACAATGAATGCCATTTTCCAATTATCTAACTCTAGTTCTATGTGCTTAAAGATAAACCAACCAACCATAAAAGAGAAATGCATGTAAGGATATTTTCATTTACAAGGATGTTTATAAATATATTGGTCTGGTTTGCATGACCAAACCACTTGAACAAAGCCCTGATTCAGGTTTTTGGTTTGTTTGTTTTTGTTTTTTTAAATCACTGCTAAGACTTTTTACATTTAGATAGCATTCTGGAGTTTAGGTTCCCGCTCCAGCTTTCTATAATTATTTCCATATTTCTGCTTCCCTAAGGAAGCTTGAGGTCCTCCATATGGTTGCATCAAGTAACAAAAGTCAGGTGAGCAAGGCTGTTATAATTTTGTCAACTTAATTTTCATTTCTTTTATTAGTATAGCAAGCAATCAGCATTAACTGGCAGAGGACAACATTTATCAGTTTAATATCATGACTGGAGCAATCTTTAAACATTGCACATCACACAGTTACATGCATCAACCATTACACGCCACATTAGAGTCCATAATGCTTATGTATTAAAAATAAGTAACTTTATCTGGTCCTATTCCTGTAAAATTCTATTCGCTCCTATTGACTCATCTGGAAATTAGATATCAGACTGCATCAAAAGCTGGTAGATATGAGAGAACAGGCAGTGGGAAAGACGATGTCTTTGACAGTGATGATGCTCTGTTTGGTTAGCAATGATTTTAAAAAGTGCAGCATTAGGAGAAGAGATACTTGATAACTGCTCAGGACAGAAATGGAGCATCAGCACTTGTGTCAAATGGAAGAGTAAGGAAGAAATGACAAGATAAAATCAAGGCACGAGTATTAGTATTCTCATTCAGTTCTGAAGCAGCCTCACTGATTGGAGAGCTTCCACCTGGTAACAAGGAACCCTCTTATGCTAAGGCTCAGACTGGAAAAGTTGATTGCTTAAGCAGGATGTCAGGAGTAGAAAGCTGGTGTTACAAAAAAGGAATAGCAACCTTTTTGGTGTTTAATGTCACAGAAGTGTACTGCCTGAGAACTGTCCTGCACTTGCAGGGAGGGACAGTAAAAGGGAGGCCATCCATCAGCATCACTGGCCTTCTCAGTGATGAGTTTCTGCTGACCTACAGACCACATAATTCAGACTAGTATTCATTTTGTGGCTGTGTATAAACCATCTGGGGCCTGACACTATCTCTGCTGTAAAACTAAGCACGCTTGGACATGCTTATGGGATGGGACTACTGGTCTACTGAAGCCACTTAGGACAAGTTCACACATGGGAATCTCAGCTGTGCCTAATTCAAACGCTAAATACTGTCTGAGATCTTTACCATGATGAGAACTGAGAGTAATCTGAACTATTGTGTCCAATATTAATAAATTAGAGTATATTCTGAATGTCATGTTCTCATAAATTGCTTTAAGAACGGGCCTTGAAGCTGTAAACAGTGCGCTTAAATAGGAGGAAGGTGGGGGTAGAGATGTGTGTTCCAAACTGAGCTGAAATGACAAATCCACCTGATAACCCAGCCTCTCACAGGTATGCCACTGTCATTTGTAAAGTGCCCTGTTAAGTGAGTGATCTGAGAGTATGAGATGGCTTTCTGTATGGGTACTGGAATCTCCAAGGAATGTGAAAATCCTGCATCAGATTTGGTCTCATTCAGCAAGTGAAATGGAGATAATGCATCGCTTTGTTACCCTGGAATTTCACTGACGGAAGAGGGAGAACCATTTCCATCACCTCACCTTCACCAAAGCATGGGCCAGCCCCTCTGATTACCCCCAACATGCTGGCAGTATTGTTGACTGTAAGTTACTGCTTTCTGCTTGGTTAAACACCTGATGTGCTGGACAAGGAGATGGTCTATATCAGCAATAAAGGGAGCCCGGTGACTCAGGGTTGGAGTTAGCAGAAATAATACTAAGATGGTCTCAACAATCAGATAATGAAGCTTTATTAGACATTTACCTATCTTCTGTTTTTTTCCCTATGATGTATGAGACAGGTGTTCAAGTTATGGTTTATGCACTCTGCTTCCCACAAGTGCTATTTGATCTAATGAGAAAAAAACCCTAAATTATGCCAAAGCTAATCCATACCTGTCACTCAAATTCTTGATTATCATGTCCTTAATTCTGCCATCCTTGGTCCTGCGAGTAGTGCTGCCCTTACAACTTCAATGGGATCAAGACCTACTAGATTTCAATGAGCTCTTTTTGCTCAGTGAGAACCAGGAAGCACTTAAAAACGCGGCATATCTGCAAGAGCTTGTGAGGTTTTTATCAACAGAGCTCCTCTGGTGAGTCGAGTAATGCAGATAGTTTGCACTAATGCTGTAGCAACCAAACAAGGGAACTATGACCTGATGGAATCCTTTCAGAACTGTATGACCACAGAAAATGGTGGTCCCTATCTAAGAGAATTTTATAGCCTTCAAGTAAGTTTCATTGTCGCTGAATCATCAAGGAGCTGATTGCAATATGAATGTTATTTCTTTTTGCTTTAGTGGGGCATTGGTAAGTAAATTGCTAAAATCAGAGAATAAATTACAAGGAATTTAATGTACAAATGTTAAAAAAGGGTGATTTTTGGAACTCAAGAAAAGAGAAGGGACTTTAGCAATAGAAGTAATAAATTATATTTACCTTGAACAAGAAAAAGCATGGTCAGTTGTTGGACTAAAATCTTCTAAGTATTGTATTAAACAGCCCAATATTAACTGTTTATTTATGTTGGAACAGTAACAGGGATGAGGGTGTCTTGTTATTTTTTTATGAACAAACTGGAAAGTGTTTTTTAAAATGTTTTAGTCTGAGAAAAGTTGTACTCAGTGTTACACCTTTATGCATATACTGTGTTACAGAAGAAACTATTTTCAAACACAGTCCAACAGAAATGGCCACGTCTGCTTCAGTTGTGGTCACCTGACAGTGCAGAAATGTGGGGAAAGATATTTCTGAAATTAAAATGCAAACCTAATTTTCTGCTCGAAGAACATCTCATAATCTGGACAAGGAGCTAAACCAAATTTTACTCTGAATTTGTAGTGTGTGTGATAATGGTGACTCTAAAAGGTCTGTTTTAAGGACCGGTGATGATGGTAAGAGAGAAAGCAATCCGTACTGGTGGTTGGAGTAGAATACAATGCTTTTAGGAGAAATGCTAAATACGTATTTCATCTGAAACAGCAGCAATTTGAGTGGAATTTGCAGGACATCAAACAGGGTCTGTATTAGTGCTCATTAAAAACAAAAGAAAAAAAAAAAGAAATTCCATCTCTAACCTTTTCTCTTGTTAAAATACATTTTCTGGTCTGGATTGGTATTAAAGCAAAGCAAACTGCATGCTGGGGCTGAAAGGAAGGTGGTGGAGGTTTACGATAATTTAAAGGGCATTCCTTACAGAGTGAACTGCCTATTAACTGTTGTGCAGAGTAACCAGAGATGGAAACAATGTGGGGCTGGAAAATTCCAAGGGCAGAAAACAGCCTATGAAAAGGCTGTTGAAGTTGGGAATGCCACAGTATTCCTGGTTTACTCAGGTGAAACCAGGAGTTTAGGAAGGGCAACCACAGCCATAGCTGAAATGGAGATATTATTATTGTCACTAAGGTAGTATAGCAATGACTTGGAAATTGCAGATTAAAAAGAGTAAGATGATAACACTGTTTACTATTCATTACTATTGATCTTTGGGACTCTTGGAAGTGATTTATCAGCATTAACACTACCATAAATTACTTGTTAAGTGTATGTCTATGGGAGTATAATCCTGGTTTTGCTGAACTATATGACAAAGGCTTCCTCTAAACTCAGTGGTGACATGATCTAGTCCTACAGAAAGAAGTGTAATCTGCAACAAAATGCAACATTTTGGAAACTGCTGATGGATTATTTTAGATATCCACAGGGGGATTATTTAATTTCAGAGATCCCCTAGATGCATCAGTTTGCAGATTTGAAAGGGCAATAGTTTCATATTCCTCTTGTGACACTGAACATCTGCAGTGCTGAACTAATACTAACAAATCCTTCTGAAAATTCTTGTTAAGATATCCATAAAAGATGGGATTGATACAGGTAGAGATCATCGCCACAAGGTGGCATATTGTAAATGCTAGATTATGGTTACAGCTCATTAATGCCTCATAGTTCCAGTCAAAAACAACATTGAATATGTTGAGAGGCAACCAGCAAGCTGCAAAAGTCACAACAATTGATACCAACATCATATTAATCCTTTTGTTCTCACTCAGTCTGCTCCCATTCTCTCTCATCCTGTCTATTTTACCATGTCTTCTCCGAAGACATACAAATATCCTGACATAGCAGATAAAAATAAACCCCAGTGGGAAGCAGTACTGGAAAACCAACAGACTAGTAGTAAAAATTAGTCGTTCTGTTACAGATGGCCATGCTTCAATGCAAGCAACCTTGTTCTTATAGAAATCACTATGGAAAGACAGATGTTTGAAGGGTTCATCAGTTAATTGGTGAAATATTAAAAAAGGAATAGATATTATGAAGGATAACCCCCAGATGAAAAGGATTCCCCAGTAAGCATGTGAAATATTAGGCTTCCAGCCACGTGGGTTCACAATTAACTGATATCTCTCAATAGCAATAAGTACAAGTGAGAAAATGGAGACTGTGACAGATATACTTTGTATGAAAGAAGTTATTTTACACATAACTTCCCCAAATATCCAGTAGTCCATTAAGGTATATGCAATTGTGACAGGAATACACATGATACAGATCAAGACATCCGATAAAGAGAGGTTGGCTATCAAAACATTAGTAACACTTTGAGCTTCTTTCCGTCTCTTTATTATAATAATCAGGCAAAGATTTCCAAAAAGCCCCACTATTGTAACCAATGTGTAGGCTGTAATAAGCAAGAATTCTGCAAGGAAGGAAAGTTGGCATGTATCAAAGTTCAAAAACTGAGAATAGCTAATGTTAGAGATCGTTTGATTCAAAAGAATCTCACTGGGATGCTGAATGGCTTTGTCCATCGTGAAGCATCTCCCAGGCCTACAGATAAAACCTGGAATTATTTAAAATATACTTTGTATGGAGCTTTCCAAGGCTATGATTACTACAATACTATCGTAGTTGTTGTCATTGAAGTTTGGGGCAAATTTAATATAGTTACAGCACAGGAAAAGCCAGTTGTTGGGTAGTAGTGATTTTGTGTGTATATATATATGTATGTGTATATAAATACATACACACATATATATGTGGAGGTTGATTTTGCCTTTCTGAGGTTCTGCACTGGCAGTGTTACAGACCTTTAACTGCTGGTGATATAGAAGAAGCAGCAATGACAGGGATGATTGAACTTCTATGAACACTTACATACAAATCCTTTTTTACCAGCTGTGGATAAACTTTGCTTTTCAAAGGAAAATATTAAGATCTGTCTCAGCTGAAGATTTAGCAAGGTTTAAGGAATTCCAATTGAGGATAATGTCAGAAAAGAAGAACTGGGTCCTGCCATCACCTTGCTATCTTAGACATCACACATTTTCTCCAGAACTACAAAGCAACATGAGCTAATACACCAAATCCCTCTGGATTAATCAAAATGATGTGTGCTTGAGCTTAGGTGATATTCAACACCTCTACGAACTGAATCTTTAAGGGCCCTGTTGTGCTTATGTGTTAAAGATAGCATGTCCTTTTCCTCAATCTTGTCTGAGAAAAATTTAAAACCAAAAAATCACATCTTAGTTATACACGCAATTATTTCCACATCCATAGTTGTCAAAGGTCGTCTCATTTCCCTATAACACCGTTCACTGTTGTACAAGATTGACAGATGATACCCCCCGAATTCTCTGGGGTTAAATGTACCATATAGCCAAGAGACACAGAGTTGATTCTTCTTTCAGTTCTAGCATCACCAGGTGTCAGGTAAAAATCTGATATTAGTACAATTCTGTTGTTATAAAACTAATATTATTGGGAAGAATTAGATTCACCAGAATATCTTGATGAGTTTGAATTTGTCACTGAGTTTAAAAGTTCATCTTAAATCAAAGGCTCACCAGCTTTCTGCCCAGAAAATGTAGTTTCCAACCTGGGAAAGGAAAAAAGAAGGTAGTAAAGACTTTTAAAATTGAAAGATGGATATGTGTGTTCTACACATATACCTTTCAAAACTCAACTCTAACTCACCTTAATTCCTGAAGGGGGAATTAGTGGAGAACTAGCTGGAAGGCAGTCATTCTTCACCACTAGTAATAAATACCATAGATTTGAGAGCCTGTGGAGAAAGGCGGATGAAGAAGCAGTGGGAAGTTAAAGAGGGTGCACAAAAAGAAGGGATAGGTGGATGGTTCATTATTACTAGAATTTGTCAGCCTTTTTATATAAATGATTGCCATTATTTAATCAGTAAGGAATAAAAATGTTTGGTTACTTGCATGAGATTAAGCACTAAATCCAGGGATAATTTGGAAATTATGATTCTGTACCTGTTTGCCCACAGCCACTCAAAGAATGTTTCAGCTAGAGTTATATCCTGGACTGATTTAGCCTGATATTTCTGCTTTATAAATGTTTTGGTGCTTCAAATTAAGATTAAAAAAAAAAAACAACAAACAAACAAACAAACAAACAAAAAACAAACCCCCCAAAAAACAAAAACCCAGAACCTTTGTAGCATCTATTTAATTATTATTTAACTATTATTTAATCTATCCTAATTGAAATATGCTTTTCAACTAGTGTAGTCATGTTTGAGTGAGAAAGTGAGAAGTGGCTGTAGATTTATATGACTGTATGTGGCCCTGATGTTACAAACATGTGGAATTTCCATTAATTTCTGATCAGGTGCTAACATCAAACCCTGTAGTCTCACCAGGTAACCCGCCTGGCTTGGTTACAGCTGTACTGAGGAAACAGCACAGAAATCTGCACAACCATGCTGCAAAAGGTATTGAAGTCTAGTGACTCAGACAGACTTTGTAGTCCTTCACAGGTGCTCCTGCTTCAGGAGGCAAGAACAAGAGCTCTGTACCCTACTGTGTGTGCACCAGCTTGTAAAAACTCTTCTCCTAAGGAGTCCAGGAGAAATTCAAGGGATTCTGAAGCTAGCAGTGTCATACCCTGCAGAAACCAATAGTGTGGCTGGGCAGCTGCACCTTCTGGGAACATATCTCCTGGAATGCACTGGAAACCACTTTTCCCTGGAGCAGCATTAACTGCCCAGCTGGATTTATCACACAAAAGGATGCATGTGCTGGAAGGACAAGAGGCCAGCCCTGATGAGCTTTACTGACACTTTAGATATGTAAGAGTCTAATGTCTGGCTGCTTGATCCCAAGAGTGATCTTAATCTCTGCACTGTTTGTGGTATTCCCCTGACGCACACAGGTATGACACCTGCCATCGAGAAAAGATCAGGAGTTAGAAGGGGATATGGCTTGGAAGCAAGATACCTTTGAAGACAAGATCTGCTCTTCCTTGTTTTTTATGTGAGCAGGAGAAGCTGTGAGGACTCAAAGGACATGAGGCTGAGCCATAAAGTAATACTTTATGCACTACTGGCTATGCTCGTCTATTTATCCATGGCTACACAACACAATTCAATAGTGAGTGCTGAATGTCCTCTCCCAGGAATTCCATGTGGGTTGTAGGGCTGCTTTGGCACATTCTGCCATGCAGGAAAAGTCCCCGTACTGACTTTCTGATCAGTTCGCTCACTGTGTCAGCTTTTGGCAAACTGATCATCTGCATTGTCCTTTTTTTTCAGGGAAAAAGATTACAGTTTGTCACTGTTCAGCTTGTATTGTGAGTTAAAAAGTGTAGTCTTTAGTACATGTTATCCTGCAAGGCAATTTAAACATTTCCTTGGCAATAAAACCATTACACCTGTCTTGTTTAAACATCTGGAGTATTCATAGCATTAGAAAAATAAGTTACACGAGTACTTACTGCAGCACGTTGAACTCTATTGTAATACATACTGGCATTATTTAAAGCTAATAAATACAAGCAGAATCAGCATCCTTGAACTCCAGCTACAGCCGATATCAGAATTGGATTGCAGTGTTTAATGACAGAACTACTTCAATTCCTAATTCATGCATTTAAAAACATTCTCTACCATAGTGGGAGCTTAACACTGTAAAAAGTGGTAATCCACTTAGCCTATGTGTTTCATTCCTCTAGATGCAAAAACATTACTGAAATGTGCAGAAGCAAAAGAAAGTTACAAGCATAGTCTAAAAGAAAATGACTGTTTAAAAGGCTCTCTCTCCTAAGTGTATTTTCTTACCTACATTAAAGGTGCATAGTCCCATCCCTTCAAAGTGACCAGTAAATGTTTTGTTTGCAAACATCTGCTTATTAAGTTCCAAAGGATTGCATAAATCAAATCTGGAGGATACTTTCTATTCAGTTTTAAACATAGGATGTTCAGAATGCAATAATCCTTTATAATATATATTTCAGTAAGTTTTGCCACAGTTTTATAGATTTTTATGACTTCTTACCTGATGAAAAATTCAAGTCATATCCACAACGCCTTTAACAATTTTTCTTTTCCCTTTTTGAGTTAGTTACAAAGCCAGCAAACACATCTCCTTTGTGTATAAAAGAATCCAAAGCAAAGCCATCTGCTGCTAAAGCAGTTAAAATACTTAAACTCTCCTTTCTTCTCTTTCTGAAACAAACCACAGGTTCACAATTTCCCACTGTGGCTGAACCCACCAGTCTGTAGAAAAGGCTGCTGAGGAATAAAACAAGCTCCGGAATCCAAGAAGAGGCGAGAAGCAGTGAGCAGGAAGGAGGAAGGACCAGTAGTCATGGGGATGGATTTTCCTCTGCCGTGCAGCTTCCCTCTGCCCTGTCAAACACCTTATCTTGCAATTTCAATTATCTTATCTGTTCTGTAGTGTAAATGTTTTCTTTATGTTGGATTTCATACATAAACATCTGCAGATGGCTTATTGCTTTTTTAACTGAGGGAGATACGAAAATACAGTAAGCTGTTCAGAAAGAGCATGCATGTCCTATTAAGTGTATCATTTGCTTTATTGTGATTAAGATCATAATATTTTCATTATAAATTGTTATTCTAGCTTCCTCTTCAGAGATATAAGAATATTCCTGAAAAGCAAAGCATGACACATTACACTAGCACATTTTGAAAATGGGCATTATTATTTTCCAGTAAAAGCCCATATCTTTTATAGCTACTTATTTAAGAAAATTAGCATTGACTGTTTCCCTATTAAATATTTCGAGTGGATGTTTACAGAACAGGAAAGGAAATGGTCTTTCTTAGGATGTGCTGTTTGGTATATAGATTTTTAAACTCTCGAATTCATACCTGGGTCCACTTAGCCCTCAGGATCCCATTCTCTTAACAATGAACCACCCTGTGGCTCTCCAGTAGCAGAAAAAGCAAAGGTAAGAGAAAATATTCCAGAGTTAGAATGTGCTTGTGCAGGAACAGACTTGGGAAATGAGATTATGGTTCCTTGTTAAATTACAGAAGTGGAAACTTGCAGACAAATAATTTGAAAGGGTACTGGAGTCTGTCTTGCTGCATCTGGGTTTCTTGAGAGAATGATTTTGAAAAGCAGTAGGATTTTGGGTTGAACAAGGCTGATGCTGTACCCTGAGTGCAGGTTAGAACTAATTATCTGAAAATATTGCTAGTTGTCCTGCTGTTGTGTTTGTTGAAAAGAGGGGTGGAGGGAGCCTCTGAGATCAGCCAGACATCATCCTGTTTCTAGTATATTTGTATCTAGTCATGATGTGTTTGTCTAACC
>JANHFX010014656.1:0-23238 GCA_027560015.1 Chloroceryle amazona
TTCCTTTCCTTTCCTTTCCTTTCCTTTCCTTTCCTTTCCTTTCCTTTCCTTTCCTTTCCTTTCCTTTCCTTTTTTCCCCCACATCTACAACACAGTGATTGCTTCTAGTCATCCTGTTATGAATGAATGCACCTTCTTCTTACTCAGTTTTTAATGTCATGAAACAAATGTCATACCCTGTAGTGTAGGACTCATCTGGGTTAAGATTTTCTTAAAAAGTAGCAAAAGAAATTTGCTTTGATAAATTCACCTATTACTGAAACAGAATTATGTAGCAACCTCAGCAGCTAAGACTGTATGATCTTATGTTTGAAAATTATTTGTTTATACTTACCCTCAAATTTACCAAATTTCAAATTTCCCTAATGACATCTTCTGCCTCTGCTTTCTGTCTGAAGTATTTTTTTTTGTGACATGGGCAAAAACAGTTCAGCAATTTTTACATACAGTGAGCAAAAAAAAAAAAATTAGCATTAACATTATTTAAACATTTTAGAATAAATTTAATACCTACAGTTTGCAATAAACCCTTGATATTTGACAAGAAAAATCTTGAAACAATAAAGGATCAACAGGTCTCTGTAGAAAGCCCACATCTGTGTATAAACTAAGCAGAATGATTTTTAAATCCAGATATTCCAAAGTTTTTTTAATACCAGATGTATCTCTAACAAAGGAACTGAAATAAGCAGGAATCCATGAAAAAATTCTCTGTGATTTTGTTTATAGGATAAAACAGGAACTACAAGAAGGACATTGAGGTGCTGGAGAACATCCAAAGAAGGGCAACAAAGATCAGCAAGTTTGCTGATGATACAAAACTGGGAGGTGTCCTGATGAACAATAAGTTCCCCATGAGCCAAAATGTGCCTTTGTGCCCAAGAAGGCCAATGGTATCCCAAGGTGCATTAAGAAGAATGTGGCCAGTAGGTTAAGGGAGGTCATCTTTCCCCTCTACTCTGCCTTGATGTGGCCGCGTCTGGAATACTGTGTCCAGTTCTGGGCTCCCCAGTTCAAGAAAGACAGGAAAATATTGGAGACAGTCCAGCAGAGGGCAACAAAGATGATTAAGGAATTGGAGCCTCCATCTCTGTTACAAGGAGAGGTTGAGAGAGCTGGGGCTATTTAGCCTGGAGAAGACTGAGAAGAGACTTATTAATATCTATAAATATCTGAAGGGTGGGTGCAAGGACGATGAAGCCGGACTCTTTTTCAGTGGTGCTCAGTGACAAGACAAAGGGCAACAGGAACAAGCTGGAACATAGGATGTGCCATGTAAATATGAGAAAGATCTTAGTACTGTGAGGGTGATGAAGCCCTGCAACAGGCTGCTGCTGTGGAGTCTTCTCTTGGAGATACTCAAACCCCGCCTGGAAGCAATCCTGTGCATTGTGCTCCAGGCAAACCTTCTTTGGTGAGGGGGTTGGAATGGATGATCTCTACTTGTGTCTTCCAACTCCAATGATTCTGTGATTCTGTGAAAGCTGATGAGTACTCTAGAGAACAAGTCTTATGAGGAGCAGCTGAGGAAACTGGGGTTGTTTAGGTTGGAGAAAAGGAGACTGAGGGAACAGTTTAGCATTCTACAGCTATCTGAAAGGAGGTTGCAGTAATGTGGGGGTTGGTCTGTTCTCCCATGTGACAAGTGACAGTACAAAAGGAAATGGCTTCAAGTTGTTCCAGAAAGGTTTAGATTGGTTACTATCAAAAACTTCACAGAAATAGTTGTTAAGCATTGGAACAGGATGTATAGGGAAGTGGTGGAGTCACCATCCCTAGAGGGATTTGACGAATGTGTAGATGTGGTGCTGAGGAACATGGTTTAGTGGTGATCTGGAGTGCTGTGTTAATGGTTGTAATTGATGATCTTGAAGGTCTCTTCCAACCAGAGTGAGTCTACGATTCTACTATTAATTTCATTCAGGTGAATTGAACAACCAAAACACCAAGAGAGGTGATGAAGTTCTCTGAGTCTATTCTAGAGAAAGACAGTGTAAAGACAAGCAGTCAGATTTACCTTGGGAGTCTGCTGTTGTGTTCTGCATTATCTAAACTTTGAAATAGATTGTCTATTTGTCTTCCCTTTCACTGAATCAGAATTAATCTAAGAAGAGAAATATAAGTGCCCATAACCTTTCCTGACTATGAGTGGTCTTTGCAGACAACAGGACTTGATCTACAGAGAACACTTAAGACCACAATTTTACTGGTACACAAGGTGTGCCAAGCAACAACTTTTAAGAGAGACTTGTCTAGGCAAAACATATTTGTTTTTTTTTTTAATAAATCATCCTCCAGTATAAGATAGATGAATGCAAGTTGTCTACTGAGAGCGGCCCATGGCCCATGTTATCCGTGAACCATGCCATGGAATCATTTAAGAAAGTGTTAGCTCAAAAGCATGCCAGAGACTGCTCTGGCAACTCACATGAAGTTTCAGCATGCAGAAATGTTCCTTGGTATTATCACATTTACTATTCAAAGCAGCACTGTAGTTACAGTGTAAAACTTTTACTCAATTAAGCAGGATTCAGCTTTGATTAGATGGCTATTATTTTCTACATGGGCATGTATTAAGCATCTCAGAAAGTATCTAATTTTAAGGACTTATGGTCAATACCCAGTAGGACATATGGCAGAGAAGAGTGCACCTAAATGCATCGCCAGAAAGAGTTACGTTCAACAGTGTGAGTAATATGGGCTTGAAACTCAGATAGATCTAAGTTCCTTGTTCCATTTCTTATTTCTGAAGATGTGTTTGTTGTTACATAGTCTTACATAGTCCATAAAATCCAGGAATAATCCTGTAAACAGACAAAAGAAGCCACATCATCTAACAGGAATTTCCTTCCTTACAAAGTCATACTTATTCTGTATGTTCTTATTTTCTAGCAAATCTTATCACCAGCTTTGCACAACAGTGCAGAAAGCACAATTCCATGGAAAGGCTATGCTGTAGTTCTACCCAGAAAAGACCATTTCCTCATGGTTCAAACACTGATGTGGGGAATATTGGCAGGAACATAACCTGAAAAGCTGTCCTCATTTGAGTTAGATAGAACTCAATGCAGCAATTTCAGTTTTCAGCTAACTCTCTTCTAACTGCACTTTCTGAAGTTATAACAGCATATTTTTGCACTGTCTCCTTCTAGCAGTGATAATGCTTGAAGTTTAGAGTTACTACCGAGGATTGGTGTGCAGACCGAGGTCACTGCTAGATCTTGTATATCACATTGGGGGTGCAGAAAGGAAAAACTGCATCTGTAGGGAGGAGCAGACAGGACAGGTGAACTTAAACCGACCAGTGAGGGATTCCTTCCCATATGTGTCATATTCAGTATAAAGCCGAGTTTACAGATGAGATAGGCTGATCAGGCAACCTGGACCTCTTGGCTATATCAAGTAGCACTAAGTTCCACTTCTTTTATACATCTTTCATAACAGTTCGATACCAAAATCTTTGGCTGGAGAAAGAAAGGAAACAAATGATTCTTCTTTCTTAAGTCCAATTACCAGTCTTACAGATAAATACATGCTTTAAAACTCCTGTCCTAAACCAGGTCATCTATAAGCACAGGGGAGGATAGGAAACAAAATCATTTCCTCTACTTATGTATTCTATTTCCTTTGTAGCTTTTATAATGTGCAAACTATTCAAGTGAAATAGTTTCTTGGATCAAACTGAGATGAAAAAGCATTAGTGACTGCCTAAAGCAACATAAATAAAATAACAAAGTGATTTTTTTTTATTCAGTGTTTGACTTTTGTTCTTGTTTTCTTTTCCATTGCTGAACCACACTTCTCAACAAAGATGACACTGAATGTTTGCAGGTCAGTTACCTAATTTCACCTGGGGACTGTAAGTTTTAGTTCTCCAAAATCTACTCCAAACACAGTCAAAAACAAACAAAAAGATCAACCACTTATAAGATCTAGGAAGTTTCTAATTTTGAATTCTGCTGTAAAGGAAATACAAATTTCAGCACACTGTCAGCACCCCTGTAAATAAGTCTTGAAGTCACCCATGTCCTTAAATAACCCGCACCAGACTGCAATTATAAGGGAGAAGTAACAAGAAGAAATTCAGATTCAAGGGTAGTTCTAGGGAGGAGGGAGCAGGATTTTCAGAGGAGGGACTTCTCATCTATGTTCCTTACATTGCCTATACACATATATCACCTGCGGTGCTCATGAAACAAAGGAATTTCAAGATATTTTAAAGGTCATTCATCTGAAAATATGGTAGTGATCATCTGTCACCACTTGTCAAGCAACAAACAGACCACCTTATCAAGTTTGATTTTCATTTTCATCAGTGTAATCCTGAGTATGCCCTAGACTTCTGTAAACAGACTTTATAATTCTTATTTAAATGAAGTGGAAAAGTAACAATTCCACATATTGAAAAAAAAGGTTAGTGATCTCATTGTCCCATTGTGTTGCATGCATATTTGCTTATCATCATGAAACAGCTTCTTATCTCTTTTCCAAGCCCAAGGCAATCAAAGTTAACATTTAATTAGAAACCTCAGTTTTTAAACTTATTGTCACTGTTGCTTTACAGTGATCTACCTGCTCACTGACAAACACCCAAACAGTACAACTTTCTAAACACTTATATCTACTGTTGTGGAAGAAGTTGTTAATATCACCAATTATTATAACGTTTTAGTTGTCTTTAGTCTTTCGGACTCTAGAATTCCATTCTTTGAGTTTCTCTTCTTAGCTGGTGAGAATAACAACACGTCACTTACCTGAATTGCTATCTGCTCTATTTTTTGCAGAAGTTGACATGTTCGTGCAGACTGACTGAACACTGGCAAGAATAGGGGCCTGCCAGCACCAGAGTGCGACATGCAAGACTGTGGTTATGGAAAGAATATTTTTTTTAAATCCACAGGATACTGTTTGGGGTTTTTTCAAGAAATCCTCTGATGAAAACTAGACTTGAAAGACAACTAGAGGAAGGGATCTGACAAGAAAGAGCACAAGGAGTAGGAGACAAGTTTTCAAGCATTCTATTTAATCAGGGTTGCCCATCATAACTGAATTTCTCCATGTTTAAAATTTAACTTGTTCCAATTTAATACTCAAAGCACTGATTTCAAGCTTGGAATATACTGATTCCTTTTCAGCCATTCACTGTGAAGTTCATCTGCAATCTCAGGGCATCCCAATGTACTTTCACCTGCAGTTGTATTACAGTGATTTCAAGATGACTGGCAAACACTGAAGTATTCAACTTTTATGCATTTCTATTTTTAAAATGAGAATAGAATTTAATTTATACTGTACCCAGCATCTCAATGTTCTCAACTGAAATACAAACAAGGTACACTCATACTAAGTTTTAAGGTAACTATGTACCAGGTTGCAGGCACCCAGGCACCGGCTGCGGGGGCTGCAGGGGTAGCCTCTATGAGGAAAGACCAAGGTTGCTCTGTGCTGGACACAACTGTTTCCAACCAATGCACCACAGAGTGCAGCTGGGCCCAGCAGCCAAGGTGGCACACCTTGGGGAAAGTGTATTTAAGAAAGGGCAAAAAACTGATTCATGAGCAATAAGGTGTAAGGAAAAAAGGTGAGAGAAACAATGCTGTGAGCTGGGCACAAGAGGGGCAGTGCTCAAGGCACCAGAGAAGGTACTTCCAAAGGGACAGCAGCAATGGAGGACCTGACAGAAGCAAAGTGTGTGAAGGGTTGGTAAGCTGAAAAAAACCCCAAAACATCGAGACAACACACACCCCTGCTCCAACCCATTTCATCATGGAAAGACAGAGTGTACCTTCTGTGAGGGGCAAGAGAGATGTCTGTTGAGCCTGGGGAGGGTGGAGGAATGTGTTTTCCCTACCTGTTTTAATGTTCAGTTCTTGGTTCCATTCTTATTTCCCAGTATCCAAATTAGTAATTAAATTTCTGTATTAACTGGCAATAAAAAAGTTAATTTCTCCAAGTTAAGTCTGTCTTTCCCACAACAGTAATTGGAAAATGATCTCCTTTGATCTCCCTGTCATTATTTCAACCTATGAGTTTTCTGTCTCTTTGTTTTCCTCGTTTTGGTCCCTGTCCTGCTGATGGGTTTGAGGGAGCAAGTGGCTGCATGGAGACTTGTCTGCCAGCCAAGTCAAACTCATCATTCGTACACAACTATATTCTTGAAGCCTCACATCTCCCAGAGATGCAATAAGGGCACATTTAATAAGTTATTTGATTTTGTGTATTCACTGAAACAGTTTGTTCAGGATATTATCAGTAACACTGTCAAGAGACACTCATATTTTGGGTTGAGTTATTTTTTGTTTGTTTTTCAATATAGAAAATTATTCTAAAAAGCGCAACAAAATTCCAGCTGATGCTTTTTGACAGTGGAGTGCATAGGGATGGTAGATGTCTAGTTTGTTCTGAAAAGTAGACATGGTGGTGGAGAGTTCAACAAACCTCTCCAAGTCATGCCTTTATTTATGTATATATTTTATCTATAAGCATTGGCTCCTTTTATTCCCATGATACCATTGTAAAGATCAGTCTTCTACTTTCAGCTAATCACATAATCATGGGATATAAAGGGCAGGAACAAGAAGTCTGAAGCTTGTCAGTGCTATAGCGCTTAGAGTTTAAGGAGTGGAGCTAGAGGAACTGGAGGCAAAGCTTTGCCTTTGACCATGACCTTCCCATTGTCTCTTTGAACTGCAGGCATGGATTAATCTTGGAAGCTCTTACTGGAGATTGCCTGTGGGTCTGGGCTTAAAACTGACCTCCAGTTCAAATGCAAAAATTAGTGTACATTGAAGCCTCAGTAATGCTCAAAAACTTTCTGAAGAGATTATTTATTAAAGTGCTGTCTACATGAATGAAAAAGTTAGCTGCCTTTGTTTTGCAGTGCATTTACGGGGAAGTCACTGTTGTTATTGTTCTTCATGTATTTGACTGGCTTCCAGAAGAAACATAATAATCAAGTCCTCAATTTTACACAGAAGGGACAGAAATATTGCTGGAAAACCAGAGAGGTCTCAAAGGTCCCAAGATGTATTGCCTTCAAAATTGTAAGAGTCTTTTCACACAAACACCTCTTTGAAAGCTTATTGACAGCTGCTGATTCAGAAACATATTCAATAAAACAGCTAGTCAACTCGAGAAAATGGCAATAACAGATAATGAACACTCCATTATGAATGAGAACATCTGGTCATCTTAAGTTGTGGAGTAAAACTACAACAGTTATGGGCCAAATTTTCATTGTTTTCTGAATATTTTAGAATGAAAATCCAACCTTAGTTATTTCTGTAATTAAATGTTAAAGAAAGTAGTTCACAGGGCTTTGTCATGAGGCAAAACCACAAAAGCAGTAAAGTACATTGAGTGCAGTATATAACTAAAATAATGACTATAAACTAAAAATGCTACAAATGAGAATAAATATTTGATAATCTGATTTGTCCAACATTCCTAGGAAAACTAAAAACACAGGCATGTGTTCTTTATCTAAAAGGCTCCTATGAAACCAATACTTTCTACCACAAAAATAACACTGTATGACATTGCTAAGAGTAGACAAAATGAACCGTGAAATATAATATACTTAAAAGCGTTGTAAAAGTACTATGCAGTTCTGTATTGCTTCTATGAGGTATAGTGACTTAGTTTTACTGTTTAATGTGATCCAAGAGGAGGGGTGGTTTGATGTAGGGAAATCATTTGTTTCAACAGACACTCCCTGCAAGTGGCAACTAGCATGCACACGTTCTGTGCATCATAACATCGTATCTGTTTAGGCTGAGCAGACTGTAAGTACTTGAGGATTTTTGAGCATGCCTACCTGTGTAAAACTAGCATATGCAAGCAAATTACGCAAATTCTACTTTTGTTGTCTAAACTTGATCAAAAGGTTAAAAGCAGATGAGCTGTGGTAAAATTAAGCTCCAATATCATCCACAGCACATATTGCACCTGTGTACTAACATATTCTATTTCTCATCTGAGTAAATTAGCCTTCATTTAGCTGTGTTATGCTGCCAAACCACTTCCAAGCAATTTGTTTTATCTCTACTTAATCCTGTAATTTAAACATCCCATAGAAACTAAATATGTGTGGACTTTAAAAACCACATAACTGCAGAAGGAACTATTAAAGCATGTTCTTGTGGCAGAGAATTTGTTTCTATTATTCAATCATCTATGAATGAACAAACACAAGTGGACAAACTGAAAAAAAGAGGAGGAGTGGCACTCTGTAAGTTTATGACTGAAAGAGAGGGCACATTTAGGCAAAGACACTCTGGAAGGCTCAGACCATATGTCTGAGGTTATTTCTAGGTGTTGGGAATAATTAGCAATACATATAGATGGTTTATTTCTTGTGTCATGACCTACATATCATTTGTGCCATCAAAATTAAGGACTAGTGTCCTATAAACCTTTTGGCAGTCCTGTTTTGTGGCTGTACTACAAATTGACCACAAAAAGATTTGTTTGATGACAGATACTCACACAGCAGCCTACGTGAACATTGGCACCAGTTAGTAGTGTAGCTAGATCACAAAATTGAAGTGCTGTGAAGATGAAAACAGAACATACAGAGCATGACAATGAGACCAAAGAAAGGGAAAGTGATGGAACCCACTTGGACCACAGGAACTACAACAGTCATCCATGGGGAGGCTCAATCATAGCAGATTTGTACAGAAATTTGGGGTTTGGGACTTTTAAAGAAATGTGCTGATTCTGAGAAGGATAAGCTGCAAAGGTAAGAATGTGCAGCAGATAAACAGATACATAGGAACAAAAGTATTTCTGAAATTAGAACCCTGGGAAAACCAGTGGTTTGTGGATATGCCTGGCAATCACATGGTTTTTGTACAACAGCATGAAATACTGATACAGTGTTTAGCTATGAAGACAGATCAGAGCCCTAGGAGAAAGGAAAGCAGAGGTCTGACAGTTTAGCTTGCCATAACTGACTAGAATCAGTATAGAGAGTAATGCAGAAGTCATCCTCATTCCTGTATTATCTTCTTTCAAGTACCCTTTAAAGTTTTTCTTTGCCACAATGGCTGGAGGAACCTAGACCACAGGGCACCTATTTGTGTGCAGGGCTAACCAAGATTCTTTTCTATACACCCATCTTTTCCTGACTTCCTGACCTATCTGCTGACTTTGAACTGTTGCTTCTCTGTTGTGAGGTCAGCTATTCTGTGCCCTATTTGTACACAGTGTCTATTTCATGCATTTTATTCCTCTGTATTACTATATACATGCATTACAGTACAAAACCATTCTTGCTTTTTGTAATATGGCTTATTGCAAAAGTTTCCTGCTGTAAAGAGATTCATAGAAAGTAAACATTGACATGTATTATTGTCAACTTATGACTATATTTCCTATACATCTAGAAATCCACATTTGGTATTTTTATAGTTAAAAACTGGTTTACCAATACCTACTTTTACTATGGTAGATTTATGTGGTAGATTTTATTGTGGCTTTGTACCAGAAACCAACCCCTATGATAACAAATGCGATGGAACCAGGCTGTTTGTAGGTTTATTGTACCTCTTCTAATTAGCTCCAGGGGGTATTCTCTTCTGAGTAATTGACAGACACACAGAATAACTACTGATACAGTTAAAAAAAAAATAAAAATCAAAATCCAGCTATTATTCCCCTAACCATATTAATAGAGCCAACAAAAATGCATAATCCAGTAAATAATAGAGGAATTATCTATTTTTTTAAAAAACAAAGCAAGGATTCTGTTTCAGTAACCAAATTTTTTTCAAGGCAGCAATGTTGTATTCATATCTGAATTGAGCCTTGGAAGAATGTTCACATGCTCTCTTTAATTTCATTTTAGACATCTTTAATGAAGAATTCAAGTAATTATATATATTCTTCAGAAATAAAACAGTCTGACTGTAACTGAAAGTAAATTCCATTAAACTTTTAATACCTTTTGAATGTGTTATTAGCTACATGATTTGAAGATTGAAAAGAGAAAAAGAAGTCAAAAAGACAGATTTATTTTTACCACATTATGTATGATCACTACGTGTAACCCAGGGCTTTTTTAGAATATAGGTTATTCTTTTAATTTGTCATTCAGCTAGGAAAATATAATTAATTGTGCATATGTCTATAGCTATAATATGAAAGCATGTCTTGACTGTTAATCACTTCAGTCTTTTGAATGTTTCTATATCCCTAGCAACAAGATAGTGAGGTGGTGGTGTTTTGTTCAGTATAATAGTGTCACACATTTGCTAATTCCAGATCACCGAATCTGTTATATACACACAGAGAGTGTTTGAGGTTGGAAGGGGTCTTAGGAGGTCACCTACTGTGCAAGCAGGGTCATCTAGAGACGGTTGTCCAGGATCACATCCAGATGGCTTTTGCATATCTCCAAGGTACACACAAGGTACTTCACAACCTCCTTGGGCAACCTTTGCTGTTGCTTAATCCAAACTCACATACAGGTTTCTTCAATGACTTTTGATGAATATGTATGTCTTATACATAAGTAAAATTCATACTCAGAAGACTTACAGGAAATGGAAGATAATATTCAAAAGATCCTAAAGTCTCAAAGGTACTACAGGACCTCACATGGTGCTCCTCTAATCTAGCCTCAACACTGATAACTACACTACTGTCTAGGACACAAATCACCTTCTTTCAGTTTTTTTCCACAGAAGAAGTAATGATCAATGCACTCAATCTGAAGGCTGCAGCTCAGACATCTACACTTCAGATAGTCACCTGAAGTACCTGTCATAGTCAAAGTAAAGAAATTAGCAATGTGCAAGCCATTTTATAGCTTTAAAAGCAATGCAAGGAGTTTATGATTAGCACATCACAACAAAATACTGTTTGTAGTATGACTCCTTAATCAAAAGTGCCCTTAATAATTACATGCAATACTTATAAATGAACCCTCAAAATACTCTTCAGCTAGATTGATTTGGTCAATTAAAACATCATGTTAGAGGTGTTGGTACAACTGACCAATAAAAAAAAATAAAGGGGGGGAGAGGCAACAAAACAGTGTTTGCTTAACCTACAGTTAGTGCCAAACAAGTGTAAAAACATTTCTCCTGTTGCTTCTTTCCTCATCTTTCACCATTTCTGATTGTCCTCTACTCTATTTTTGTTTTTCTTGAAGAACTCCCTTGGGGCTTCTTTCAATATGTTTCTGTTGCATGTTATTCAATGGCCTCTCTTTCTTTTTTTTTTTTTTTCCTCTCTCTCTCTTTCTAATGTATTATGCAATGCTGTCTCTGCTCCGCAGTCTCTAGATTCAACGTAACAGAATTACTGTGCAGTGCTACCTATTACTACATGATGATACCTGAACTTATTTGATGGGCTTCAGGAAAAAAAAGTTAATTGCAATAGAAACTAGTATATGAAAAATGAAGCCTTGGTCAGATATTAAAAATATGTTCTTAAAAACTTTCAGCCATGGTAAACTACCATAATTCCATTTTCCTTAATTTACTGATATACCCTTGAGTAACTACTTACTGTTTTCTGCTTTGGAAGGAAACATGTTGTGGTGATTACCTGAGCCAATGGCTTGTTAGCAGCTTTTCGGTGGCAGAGAGAATGAATTGGATAGAGAACCACTGCCCCTTTACTCTTACAGTGAGAAAAACCTTACTGCTTTGCAAATAACATGTTGAATAACCTCAGCCATGCTAGGTTCATGTGAGTAGGATGACACACATCACTCTGAGGGAATGAAAAGGAACATCAGCAGGCAGCCTAAATGGCAGTGCATTTACTTCAGCAATATTCATATATTCACACCAGCTGAGGATCTGGCTCCTGAAGCTCTCTTTCAGTCCAAGAAACCAATGTGCCTCATCACAGAGTAACAAACTGCTCACAGTTGGTGCCATTCAAGATGCAGTTCACAAAAAGCAGAAGTACTTAGGAAATACTGGGGGAAAAAAGAAAGGACATGGTTTCATATCGAGTTCACTGAAATACTCTCTTCCCATATTCACCTAAATCACCAAAACACTCTGAGGTTTACTGACAATTCATAAACTACTGAGGAAGCAAAAGCCTGAATAGTTACTGATGAGTATGTTTTAAAATTAGTAACTCTTCTATTAACATTTATATCGTGTCATAAAAAATTGTAGAAAGTGGTTTGTGGAGATGAGATTTTCTTGTTTTTGTAATTTAAGAAACTCCCTTTTTCAAGCAGACAAGCCACCCACTCAAGCAAATGTATAAATCCAAAAGAGGCAGATCCCATTAAGATGGATGTAGTTCAACAGTGCAGAAAATATGCTTTGTTACAGAAAAATAATTCTCTAGCACAGTACAAGAACAAGTAAAGTAATAATATTGGACTTCCATGTATTTCTATATCAGGAATTGATTTCATTTACAAGCTAAGACCAGAAAATGCTTACAGAAGTAACATTGTTCAGTTATATACTGTTCAAATTAAGCTATTTATTATTTTTCAGGATGAGTGAATTCTTGCCTTATTTTCTGGGTACTCTTAAGCATCATGGGCCTAATTCAAGCTACAGAGGAGACTTCAAGGCAGGTTGGATTTTGGAGAGATGGCATTGAACAGAGGGTGACTACTCAGCTTTACTGCTTACCAGCAGTTTTACTGGTTCAAAGAGCAGCTGTGTTTAAGTAACAACCTACCTCTATACTACCTCTCCATGTCGTGTACATATGGAATATGAAAATATACAGAATAAGTGCCCCCTTCGTAGCAGGCCAACACAGTAGCAGTCGGCAAGGAGCTGCAGTATGTGTTCCTTCTTTATCAGTTGTAAACAGCAGAAATGAAAGTGATTAAATAGCATGCACTTATCTCTGCAGACAAAATAATACAGCACTGCCTGTGCATAACCCAGTACAAGCACAAACCTGAAAGATTAAAACTTTCCATGTTTCTTGTTGCCATATGTTCAAAGGATAAAAATACAGACAGAATCAATCATCTTCTATATAACCCAAGTATTAATTGGAGTGAGATTAATTAGTTGCCTACCTTCGACAATAAATGAGAAATGAGACATCCTCCTCCTCTCTTTTTTAAAGTGAAAGGTTTACTGCTCAATTTTAATGGCATTTTAAACATTTCTTTCTCTTTTAATCTGTGGTGCTAATTTAATACAGATACCTCTACAGCAGAAAAGCTCTCTGCAAAGTGATTCTGATACATAAGGTGAAGCAAGATCATTTTTCAATAAATTGTAGGAGTCAACAGTAAGCTGAATATGATGCTCTCTGCTGAGCTCAATTAATAAATTCGGACTATGTATTTAAAATGTCAACAGCGGATGCAAACTCTAATAAATTGTATTATAATTAGCATCTCTGACTATAAAATCTCCATTCGAATCTCTTTTAAAAGCAAACAAACTAATATACACCATAATCTGGTGTACTAACCCAGTAAAACCATGCTAATTACCACAGAGTAATGAATATAATCATCATGAATAGTTTCAGTGGCTTAAAATAGCTGTAGTGTATGTAAACTATGAATGACAGAGAGTCTTTCCAGAAACAATTCATTATGTTCTGTTGAATGTAAGAAAACCAATTTACTCTTTCCAATGTCTGAGATTTGATGAAGGATACTCAATGTTCTTGTTGTCCATGGTATTGGCAAAATTATTATAGCTGCCCTGTGTTGAAAGTGTAAAACACTCATTACAAAAGTATTCTTCTTTGCTAGAAGTTTATTTCAATGAGAATGCTGAACCTTCTGAAAACTTTTCTAACAAACAGAAGCCCCCTCAGATCTTACTGGATTTGGGAAGTTCTAACATAGCTAGCTGTCTGTTGGTACATCTATTTTATCAGCTAATAGCAAGATAAGTTCAAGAGAAAAAGCTTAACAAAACCCTCATGGACTATCTTGTGTCTCCTGAGGTTTATGCAGAAAAATTCTAGTATTTTATAACATGATTTAGTAAACTGCACCAGTTCCATACATTTCTAGTGTACTGTGATTTAACTCAGGATTCAAAATGGAGCATCATCAATTCGTGTAACAATGTGATCTATTGAATTTTATCAACAGAGGTTTACTGGGATTCAGATATGTCAACGGGACCATACCCTGAATCCTTATTTTCTATTGAGGAATGTGGTTTCCCTTAACAATACATTCAAAGGTTATCATCTCTGTGGGAAAAAGGTTTCCTTTCATACCATTATTTTTACAGTCAAGAAAAATAATAGTATTTCTCAATCTGTGTCTTTTTAGTACTATAAGTTTAGATTTTGTATAAAAATGAGATTTTCCTTACACATAATTTCATTTAATTGGGAGCTTTCATAATGTTACATAGGGGAATGAAATAATGTACATTAAAAAAGACTTTTGAAATAAAAAGTTCTTTATGGTGTACAACTACACCATTGTGCATATATGTTATTAAGAATTAACAATAATGGTACTTTGCATGGCTTTTTTGTCCATAACATCCATACTTTCATTTCCCAGATACTCTACCTAGTATATATTACTACTTAGGGAAATACTGTAATGCTGAACTTTCTCAGGGAGTGTGATTTCAGTGGAAGTGTATAGGCTCTGTGTTAGTTTTGGATCTGGATCCAGACTGTTTTCACAACATCTCATAGCTGCTGTTGAGCCACTCTAAAATATTTGTGAAGGTTTTGTAATACGCTAACCTAGTAAAGGTCTGAGTTAGTGTCCTAAGTTGTTTCACAAGTAAAATTAATTCTCTGTATGCATCAACATGACAAATGAATAGAGATAAACTAAATAGAGCTAAAATTGAGAAATGGGAGTGCTTTCGTTCTGCTACTGTTAGTAGCTTTGTCTGTGTTTGATCCCGCAAGTAAATCACTTAGTTTTTTCTATCTTATTTCCCCATGTCTAAGTCAAAAACATGCCTTCTGCCATTTACAGAAAACTTATAATTGACTCCTGCCTTACACACTGAGCAGCCAGGCCAGTATTTCAGCATACGGAGATCACATGACAAAGATTTATTTACATAAATCTTCCACCTAGTGGATCAGAAGTCTAGAATAATAAGCAAGGATTATTTTGCCCTGATAGTATTCTGCAGCTAGAACATACCACCACGCTGAGACTGTAAGAAACAACCTCCTGCCAAATACCCTGACCATCTCCAATGTGTGACTCAACTGCCCTGTGTTCTTCATTAAGTGCCTTATCTAATGGGAAAAAGCTGTCATTAAGGGGAGGGAAACAAAAGCCAGAGGTACAGGGACCCCCAACTGCAAAGACTGCACATGTTTAGGGGGGTACAAAGACACTAGTACATACATCCTGGTTCTCCTATCAGTCTTTCTTCCTGACAGCTATTCAGTAAAAGGCACACCCAACTTCAAACATTTGTTTCTCAAGTACAAAAAAAATCAAATGTTGAAAGAAGAAATGCAGGGAGGAGAAGCCTTGTTTGTGGATGGAAAACCAAATGTGGAAAAAATTGCTCATAAATTGCCAAGAAAAAAAAAGAAAGTTTTCCACGATTAGCTATTTACTTGGAAAGGAAAAAGAAAAGTAATTTTGATATTTCCCTACAATACAAGCCTAACACAAATTCATTACAAAGATATTTAAAATGCAAGGTACACTAAAGTCCAAAAAACCCCATATTAGTAGATGATTAATGATGAAATAATCACACCTTTTTTTGTTTATGGCCCTGATATAGAAGAGATCCACAAATGTCAGACACTTGCCATCTTACTGAAATCAAAGATGTAAGTAAATCTCTCAAGTAGTACATTATATGCTTTTCCTAAAATCCAAAGCAGTACATGCTGCATCTGTATATTTTTTTTCCACAGGGGAATGTACTCCCATGGATATTTCCACCCTCACCCTCTTTTTTATGAGTAATTCCAATGCAAGTGCATACAAACATACATTTACCCCAATATTCTACTGCTGAAACTGACAACAAATCCTTCTTTTCCTAAGGAGAAAAAAATACACATACAGTTCTGTACAGTGGTCTACTAAAGTTCCTTGCTTAGGAACTACTGAGATATTACTGAATGACAGAGACTCTACTTGTAGCCCTCACATCTAATGCTAATTCTTGCTCTCCTCTCTTTGGAGTCCAGCTGAGGCTTAATTTACAGGCAATCAACTTAAGAAAGAAAAAATCAATTTGCTATAAGTATCAGATGGTCTTATTGCTCATTGGGTGCTTTTTAAATGTTAGCTGGGAGACTGACTAAACCAAACCAGAGGGCTGTGGTCAAAGAGATAGATTCAGGGAAAATGTTACATCTGAGTGGGACTACTAATATAGGGGAAGCTTAAAGCATTAGAGATGAAAAGAAACCCAGTTTGAAAAGGCTGTGAGTGGTAACAGAAATCAAGCAACTTCAATTAGACTTGCCTTCAAGATGTCTGAAGCTGCAATATGGGTACAAATTGCATCAAATTCAGAAAATACAGAAACTGTCTCTCTCAGAACAACAAAATCTACTTTGAATAGAAAATAGGCCTACTAGCATATCAAGTGGAACAAACTAAAGCTGTCACCATCATAGCAACTGTTTTCAGTTGGTAATTTAGCATGATCCTAAAGCAGAATAGAAATTAGATGTTCTGATGGTGTTCAGAAAAGTGAAGGTAAAGCTCAGCAGCCTGCACTATCAAACAGTGCAAGAGCCCTTCTACAAAATGTTGTCTTACAGAAAACACAGATTCAGAAACTTTTAGAGGTTGTGCAGTAATCTCCTTCAGAATAATCATCCATGGAAAAGAATTCATTAGCAGTGAGTAATCAGCAGATGACTGATTTATCTTTAGTCTTCCAAATAATTAGTCATGGTGATTGTGAAAACTTCAGCTAATATTTAAAAAATGTTATGGAATCAATATATAATCTCTACTGCATTGCAATACATAATTGATAAGAGGGTGAAGGGTCTAGTAGCATACACCACTGCTGTCTCTATAGTGCCACAGTTTTCTTAAAAAAAAAAGTGTATATATGTAAATGTAAATTCCAGAAAACTGAAAACCTGTTCCTCTCATACTTTTTCAAATTCAATTGACAAATTTGATAAACAGCTTAGAAAATTCTTGCTCCTAAAAATATTCACCATATGCACAGCAACCGGTTATAATTAATGAAATATAAGATCCAACAAGAATTAAGGAATGATAAGCAATTGGTACCTAACTTTTAGGCACTCCAATATAGGACAGCTAGACCCTCAAAAAACTGTACACCAAGAACAGAGCAGCCTAAAGAGAAGTCCCAAAGTGAGGGTTTGCACTGTTAGTACCCCATCACTACCAGTCAGCAGTCTTCCATTTGGGATTTGCAACCTGGAAACTTTTTAGACCCTTTTCCCCCTTAGAAACAACAAAAAGAACACAGTAACAACAACAACAATGAAAAATCAATTAAAAAAAAAAAAAGGATAACTAAAATTACTGCTTTCTTGCAAAGTACTGCTTTTTGTAGAAGTGTCTGAGTCTTAAGACTCATCTCTGCAAATACTAACTCAGGACACAGGAGGAAGAGGCAAACTCAGCCAGGTGCAAACATCCCAGGAGTTAGCTGACCTTATCACAACTTCGGTGCAATCAGGTAACTTTAATGTTCTATATTAGGTATTTAGCAAATGTAAACAGTAAGGATTAGACAGAAGCTGGGTGAGGGTCTGAGAATCATGGTTTTGGTGTTAGGTGTTTCCTTATATTCTAAATCCGCCTTCAGAAAAGGTGGCCTTTTTCTAATCTTTGAATGAACAGCTTTAGGATGGCCTATGAAAGCCACCTCATTCATTCTAAATCAAGGAAAACAAAGCATGGAACTGCAGCTCATTTAATGCTGGCCAGATAAATGTAATAATGTAGTATTATGCTGAACTGATATGCTTGACTGGTTGCTTGCTGCCTGGCCCACAGTGTGCTGGAACTGCAGTCTGTGACCTTTCAAGAGTGAAAGTCTCTCCGTGGCACTGACATTTACCCAGGCTTTGGGAGTTTCTGTCTAATACAGTGATTGCTTTATGAGAGTTCCTGGCAAATCCCATGGGAAAAAAAAAAAAAGAGGAGTGCCATGTAAAAAGGACTTCAGCAGCCTAGGTTACCTAGAAAAGGAGAATGTTAGAAATCTAGACATGTAAGCTGACTATTATCCCCAGGGAGTGGCAGCTCACCAAAACTCCATTAATTTTACAGCTATGGCTTAAACTGTGTGCATTTTATTGCAGCGATGAACAGTGGCTGTTTCCTGCTAGGTCTGCCCTAGTTTCACATTATTCAACTGCTATCTCAGAACCTCTGTTTGTTTGTGTCCCTGGATGCAGATGTTTCTTCCGGTTCTTCCACTAGATTGACTTCTGTTAGTCTGTCTGTAACAATTATCTGCAGATGATAAAACCTGGACATCTTGAAATATATGCAGAAAACTGCAAAATATACAAGGCTCTGACCAAAAGGCCCTGCAATACAAGAGTTAATACTTATCACTACAAATCAGGTAGCAGAGCAGGCAAGCAGCTTTACCATGCCCTAGTACCTCCACACTGTGAAAACTGTGGAGAGGATGCTGTTGCACTAGCAGATAATTTGACAATAACATTTCTTTTTAATTACCATTTTTTCCCCAGGTGGTTAGTTTTTTGATATAATTAAAACCATTTTCTTGTATCTAGGCCTTAAAATTAAAACAAAATTAGTGTCCATGATATTACAAAAAAAATAGAATGGAAATCAGAAACATGCAAATCAAGCGAAAGTATATTGCTTTAGCTTGTCCCTTGACTTCGGGGTGACTTACAACATTTTACTGAATTAACAGGACCAGCAGCAATGGAAAGGTTATTCAGAGTGTGGTAATTTTGTAGTGAGGCAGAAGTTCCCGTGCTACCTTGAAACCTACAGCCAAAAGAAGGAAAGAAGGGGTAAAAAAATCCAAAACCTGTCAGCATGACACTGGCTTTATACGGCTGCCACAACAGCCATTCAGGACCACTCACAGCAGCAGTCATAATATTGTAACTTATGCCACCGGTCTGGGTCTGATACACAGCTGTCCCAGGGTCATGGCAATGACATCCAAAGTAATTTACAGCATCTGTGCACCTCCTCCAAGTCACTCTGTGTGCCTCGCAGCTGCAGTGAAGAATTTGGATCGTTAACTTTAGAGTGATTTAACTTATGCTTGCATTTTGACTGCTGCCTGATGGCATCCTACTGCTCTATCTGTTCCTAGGTTGCCATGACAAACTAAAAATCTTGATGCAATGAGAAGTTAGTAAATCAGATGAGTTCCAGGAGAATTTAGGGGATAGAAGCTCTGCCACCAGTATCTTACTAGATAATCATTGTCGTGGCTGCTTGACAGTAGCAACAGTTATGACTTCTGCCTAGTGCCTTATTAACATCTCTAGGATTCAGCACTTTTCAAAGACGCTGCCATTCTCTGATTCATGAACACTGCAGTGATGCACATAGGCTACACATGGCCAAATATTCATTAGCTTCTATTTAGGTGCCAATATAGGTGACCTGTTTTTCATCATTATTGGGAACCTTTAACAAATCTCTTTGGTGTCATGAAAGTGTTTCTACTTACATACTGCTAATAAATCAGCTCCTGTTTCTTCCCTTTGTTTTCACTCTTAAGGTAAAAGAACATTTCTTTCAAGAATTTGTAAATTATCATTTTAGATCTTAGTAAGTTAGCCTTTTTACCTGTGCATGTGAGTTAAAATGGTCAATTTATACATCTTTTTAATGAGCACATCCAGGGCTGGGTATCTCCTAGACCTTAGTTTTCCCCTCTAAATAGTAAATGCTGAAGATTTGCCTTAAGGTGAGTTCAATTCTGAATAATCTTCATTTTTATAAAAGGACTTCTAGAATTTTATTTTTATTCAAAAAGTATGAAGAATAAGGGCTTGTCAGGCTTTTATCAGGAGCAGAAATATTATGCAACAATTATGTTAATAAGCATATACAAATTTGCCTTAAAGTAGCACAAGCAGAAACTGCAACAATGAAAAGGACAGCACATTTGGCTAAAGAAGATTATCTAGATGTTTATGGCTAAAGATAACAGTTTTATCATTAGAATGGTATGTCACATTATTGTATCTTGCAGTAAGTAGACTGTTACCTGAATATGACCAAGAAGTCTTCTTGCACAGATAAGCACATTGCTGTGTCTGGAAATCAGACTCCTGTATGAAGGAAAGATTTGGGTTTGGTTTTAAGCATGTCCTTTTCTGATAAATCTTGGTCCTCACACCATTTTAATTACAGGTGAAAGCAAAATTAATTTCACTGTGTTTAGCTATCAGACAAATGCCTTTGGGCTTATTACTGTAAAATTATATATATAAATACAAAATTATATAAAGTGTATAAGGTTATAAACCAAGGGTGCTCATGTCACATCCAGTGGGGCTTCATGTGGCCCATCAGAAAAAATAATCCAGCTTACTGCTGCTTTCATCATCCTCCTCTCTTCAGGCAGTTCAGCAGCAACCAAGGAGTGGGGGTTGTCTAATAAATTGTTTTGCTTCTGTCATGTCATGAGTGAAGCATCACAAGGGAAAATTGTGATAAGGAGCAGGTTGCAGCTGTAACAAGGACAGCTCATGTGGCTTGAGGAGAGTCAGTCCCACCTCATGCTACCTCCAAGGAAAGAGGCTCCGTAACAGTTCTCCAACTTGCTCTGTGGCATCAGCCCACTCCTCGATGCTTCTCTTTAGATGCACCTGGAGAGGCAACACTTGTGAATGATGTGGTTAGAGTGGACAGAATAGGCCCAGTTGTCCTGGGAAGTGTTAAATTTACTTGATTTTTTTTTTTTTTTTTCCTTCTGAAGGCTAAATTCTCTTATTTGCTTCCTTCTCATTTTTCTAACCTTTTCTAGTTCATGTTCTCAAGCTGATCTGCACCACCACCATATTAGAAAAACATTCATATATTTTAAATTAAAATTGAGTTACTCACATCAGTCTAGGAATTTGAATCTGAATTATGAGGTAGTGCAGGGGAAATTGCAGCCATTGACAACATTATATCTCATTGATGGATCTAGTGTTTTTTGTATAACTTCTAGCACAATTCAGCCATGGTTTTTAGCAGAAATATGAATGCAGTTATAATAAAAATAATGAACACTTACATTATTAGTATGATTGTTAGATTTTTTTTTTTTAATCTGTCCTATATAACAAACACCACTTGAAAGATAAACCATCCTACTACTGAAATGCAAAATGATTTAATGAGACACACTACTGTAAACCTTTTCATTCTCATCAGCCTTTTTCATTATGAGGAGAGTGCAATATCAAATTAGTTTAACTTCTTGACTCAGAAGAGAACACAAAGAGCTCACAAATTAAGATTCTCCTACAAGTATGTTTTGGTGCCAGGATTGAACGTGATCAGCTAGTTGATTGATAAGACAATTAGCACAGGCAAATAAAGTCCCTGGGGACCAAACCTTCCCAGTGCTCAAGGACATGTCACTTAGTATGACCCCCTTTATTTCAATAATATGACAAGACTGTGACAAAATTTCAGCCTGATGATATACAAGGAGTTACACCCAACTCAAGACCGTTCATGATTCCCACTTCTAAATTCAAAGAGAGATGTAACTTGTCATATATCTTTCACACTGGGAAAAACTTCATTTCTCCTCCCTAATAAGGTAAGAGATGTCTCACAGAAACATATATTTGAACTTCCCTTTTCCATAACTTCTCATTGTTATTGAGTTGTACACCTTTCACAATGACAGTGTCACTTACTCTTTTGTTCAAGACCTTGTCCCTAAATCCATGAGCCAAAGAAAGAAATAAGGTTTCACATAATATCAAAAGATTGTATGGGACTACTGCAATTGCTTTATAGGTTTTTAAAGCGTGAAGAAAATAATTGACTAGCTTGAGAAAGAAAACCCATGAACTAAATTAAGCCACAATTATTAAATAAATTATGTTTTAACTAATATATAACTGGTCAGAGGGAACCTCTGTCTCAATTGCTACTGAAAGCTATGCTCCATATCTTGACTTTCACTGTTGAAAATTAGCTACTTGCTTCCAATTTGAATTCTGCCAGCCTCAAGGGGTGTTATTTCCTCCTGATACCTGCTTTTGAATGTCTCAGTTAGTCATGTTTCAAGCAACAGAATGAGGGCTGGACTTTACTACTGCCAATATTTTCACACACTGTTTTTTTTCTCATGCTTTTGTGAATGCTGCTGTATACAAAACAAGTGTCGGTTTCTAGAGGCATATGTGCTGTAGCCCCTCTGAATCTCTAGGGAAGGATATCCCAAAGAGAAGTCAATATTTTATGGTGGATCAGTCACTGTGTAGAAGTGCTCAGTTTACTTCATTTTTTCCTTTGATTTCTTCTTTAAATTTTCTTTAAATTTTAACAGGTGAGACAAGCTACAAAACATCTGTTTTTATCAGATTGTGTTGTCTGATCTTCCTACACTCCCACTTGCTAATTTTACTTCAGCTCACAACTTCAGTTTTTTCGAGAAAGTCTCACTTGCCTCTAATACTTCTTTCATGGTATTTCTTATGCCTGAACTGCACTCCCTTGTCTCTCCTATCCTGTCCTCATCATTTTTTTTTTTAGGGAAGAGTTTAACCAGTGGTCTGTTAAAACTTTTCACTACAAAATGCACTTCCAGTAAATTGTAGCTAAGATGTTTCAACTCTGTGTTGAATCTGAATATTGCAGCAATTGTTATCAAGCTTATCAAATACTATTCATACTGTATAAGAGTTTATGCATTCAATCAAATCCTTGATAAAAAACAAACAAACAAACAAACAAATAAAAAAAACAAACCACAGATGTGATGCTCTTGTCCCATCTGGGATTAACCATCAAAATTAAATTTAAAATAAAAAAGGAAAATAGGAGCTGCATGAAGTAGTTTTTGTTTCTCTTCCAAATTAAGTGAAGGTTCATCAACAAAGCATTTGTTACTATTCGGGAAAATAAAGAAATATAAAGGGACAAGGCTTAGAAAATGGCAACTGAAATTTTCAAATATGCTTTCTGCAAATGCAATGCTGAAAACTTCACACAATAGCTCTTGGCCAAGGCAGCAAGATAATAAAAACAAAAGAAAACCTTGAAAACAAAAGTACTTCTACAGGTGAGAAAAATATATGCTAGATTCTTGCCAATTGTTTTGTACCATGCCAGAAGAGCGAGAGAGTCATAATCGTTAAGGT
>JANHFX010014656.1:23338-37681 GCA_027560015.1 Chloroceryle amazona
GAGAAAAATATATGCTAGATTCTTGCCAATTGTTTTGTACCATGCCAGAAGAGCGAGAGAGTCATAATCGTTAAGGTTATGGCCACAATGGGTCACTAGAGCTGGATACAGAGAACCAGGGATGCATCAGTGAAACTGGCGGGCCACAGTATCTCATATTATTTTTTCTATTAAAGATTTTGGCTTTGTAAAACTGAAGCAGAAAGATGTATTCAGTTTGACAGGTGAAATGGCTGCAGAGAGGATACTGATAGCTGTGCAGTTCCTACTCTGCCGTACTGCCAGTCAAACAGAAAAGAACATTTAATCAGGTTGCACAGCACAAATATAAACTTTTTTTTTTTTGTCGGTAGTTCTTTTACTAGTACTTGGACAGCTGGTAAGGAGAAGAAACTACCCAAACTAAAGAATTCCCTACCAGGATCCCTTCAGAAGAGAGTATCCCATTTCTTTTCATGAATAACATATGCAGATTACTCTGTGTGATAAGCTTAGCAGGTCCAGTGTTGTACAGAGATCCTGAGAAGAAGACAGGTTGAACTATCAGAAAGTTTCTGATCAAGATTTTTCAAGTTTGACAATCTAGTTACAGGCTTCCATATATTTATTTAGAATCATATAGCAAATTCCCTTAGTGAGCTTGGTAGTCTTCACATGTAGAAAATCAGATCTTTGCAGGGATTTATCTGTCATAACTAAAAGAACAACTATCACATCCATCTGACTATCTTGAACCTTCTTGTGCAGCTCCATCGAGCATCTCTGCATCTGATGCCAGTGTCTTCTGTCACCCAACACTTTCAGCAAGCAAAAATTATGACACTCTCACTGCACATATCCTAATATAGCCATGAACATATGCACTGTCAATCTCCTCCCCAGCTTGCAAGCTTGGTTGAATGTTTATTTTTTCTCTTTCTTCCCTACATGCTCTGGTTGGCACCATTTTTGAGTCTTGCTTTAGTATCTTGGAGTTAGTACCTTTCTGTATCACTCTGTCTGGTGGTCTGACATGGTCTTCTCCAATTACAGCACCATCTCTCCTTCAGTCTCCCATCAGTGTCTCTCTTCCCACCACTCTATACTACCGCTTAGGTCTTTTAATTGTCCTGAATTTCAGCCCTGTTACCCCACTCATCTGCCACTCTGCACTCCCTTAGAATCTACGACCAATAATAATTTTGGCTAATTAATGGGAGATTTCATATATTATCTATATACTAATCTAAGATAAACAGATATGTACATAATCTCCAGGCTCTGGAGGGAAATAGTTGTCATCCAGCCCATGCTTTTGCCCTTACTGCTTTTGTGCCTTCCTTTCTAGCTGTATTGTTTCACTATTGCCTCTTCCAACAGAGATCTGGGTATTCAGCTCAGCATGATTGCCCATCACTGGAGACCACTGTGGTCTCCTTCCTCTCTAGCTCTTGCTCACCCTTGTTGTTTCAAAACTCTCCTCTCTCCCTGCTATTGCCTGTTTTCACAACCAGGCCAGTATCTCCACCGTCAGACGCTCTGTTAAACTGTCTTGTTCATTTTCTCTTTCAACTGCCTTACAGCATCTCCACAGTCCCCTCCCACTCTCCTCTTTGGGGTCCCTTTGCACCCAGGCTTCCCACAACTCCCCTTGCCTGCTCCACACCAGATTCAAACAGATCTGTCTTCCTACCCTGTCTGAATCCTACAGGGAAGCAGGAGAAAGGAAAGAGATGCTCTTTGCTTCAGCATCTAGTTAGGAGAGCAGGCACTGCCTCTGTCATCCCAGAGGAGTCATCTTGGGGAAGGGGCAAGTAGCTGTTTGCTGGAGCTTGACCTGTGTGCACAGAATCATCAGAGACTTTTCCCTCTAGGAAATCTCTACTCATGTGCAAACTACAATCTATCAACTTGGTCAAATTTAGACAGGTTTTCAAGAGGATAGCAAAAGGCAATTTTCTTCTGAAGATTTTTCCTGCTTCTCTCACAGAATCTCAGAATCACAGAATGGAAGGGGTTGGAAAGGACCACTAGAGATCATCTAGTACAACCCCATGATAAAATAGATTCACCTAGAGAAGATTGAACAGGATCACATCTGGGTGGGTTTTGAATATCTTCAGAGAAGGAAAACCTCATAACTTGTCTACAGAGACTGTTTCAGTACTCTGTCAACCTTAAATTCAAAAAGTTTTTTTGCTTATGTTCAGATGGAACTTCCTGTGTTTCAGTTTGTACCCATTGTCCCTTGTCCTGTCACTGGGCACCACTGAAAAGAGTCTGGCAACATCATCTTGACACCTGCCCCTTACATATATGCAAGCATTGAATCATAGGATCATTCTGGTTGGAAGAATCACACAATTGCAGAATGATAGGAGTTGGAAGGGACCTCTGGAGATCATCTAGTCCAGCTGCCCTGTGAGAACAGGTTCACTTAGAGCAGATACAGGCTGGTTTTGTAAGTCTCCAGTGATGGAGAGTCCACAACCTCTCTTGACATCCTGTTCCAGTGCTCTGCCACCCTCAAAGCAAAGAAGTTCCTCCTCATGTGTTCAAATGTGCATTTGTTACCCCTTGTCCTATCACGGGGCACCACCTGACCATACTGGTCTGTCTTAAGAAATTTGTAGCTATCCATGACAGCATTCAAGTCATGTGAGCCATCCCACTGTGTCTCTGTAATTGGAAAGAGATGTGACTGCACCCAGATATTAAGTTCTTCCTGTTTATTTCTCATGATCTGTGTGTTGGCGTACAGGCATTTGTTGAGCAAGGAGGTTTTCCTGGAGAGGTGTAACCACACACACTTGAGGTGGTTGGCCTTCGGGCTTTCATCTTAGAAGGCAGCTAAGGTACATTTGTTACTGTTTTGGTTGTCCTGGCTTATTCTCCAGTTGGATGGGGTGGCATGAGCATAATCATCTTGGACCCTGCCTGCTGAGGGTTTTGCTTCAGTTTAAAGCCTGTCTCACCAAGTTGGACAGCCTGCTGCCAAAGATTCCCTTGCCTCTTCCAAACAGGTAGATTCCATCCGTCTATAAAAGGTTATGTTCATCAAGGAATGTCACATTTTTCTAAAAGCCAAAGCCCTCTCGACAGCTCCCACCATGTAGCCAGAAGTTGATAGGCATTATTTGTTTGTTTCTGGCTGCCCTCTTTCCTTTAACTCGAGAAATGGAGGAAGATGACTTGGGCACCAATACTTTTCACTTGCACCCCCAGGGCTTTATTGTCTTCCTTGATTCTGCCCAGATTCTGGCTTGTGGCTAACATCATTCATGCCCACATGGAAGAATAATAATGGATAGTAGTTGGTGCTCTTGACAAATTATGGCACACACTCTGCAATGTCTTCCATTTTAGCTTCTGGAAGGCAGCATACCCCTCATGACTCCCTGTAAGGTTGGCAGATGTATACCTCAGTGCATTTTAACAGAGAGTCATCCACTACAAGCATTTGTTGTTTCCTCTTACAGTAGCCACTGTGTGTTGCTGGTTGAATTTTTCCATACAAACCTTGCTCATGGGTGTCTATAGGTGTTAAAGCTTCATATCTGGTTTTGGTATTGATGCTACAGGTTGGAAGATGAAGCATAGTCCTGCTTTGTTGTATCCAAGGTGCCTCATTCTCAGTGGTGTCTGTTACAGAAACATGGTTTTGAAACCACCTACCTACCTCTTTCAGCTCCTCTAATGTTACAAAGACTTTTAACTTTCTTGCAGCTCAGCCACCTGACATAACAGATCTTCAACCTCTGCACACCTTTTGCAAGTACTTACCTTTTCAACAGGGGAAGGGTCTGGCCACTTGTTGCTATTCTGTCTGCACTGAAGTATCCTTCCCGTCCAGGTCCATCACAGTGGACACATCATACTTGTCAGGTGCTTTCTCTGTAGGAACACTGCTTTTAACTCTTATGTGAGTGCTCTCCATTTTGGCAGAGACCTAGAGCTCTTCCCCGGGCTGTGGACCTACAAGCAGGGTGATTTGGATCCTTAAAGAGCCACTGTCAAAGGTATTAGCAAAAGTCAGTGTAATAGGATGTTCTAAAAGTGTGACTTAACAAAGTTCAGTGCCAATATTCACTTAATTACAGTATGGCACGATCATTTGAACAATGATTCAAAACTATCAAGGCACAAATCAAAGTTACCGTACTATAAGGTTTTGTGTGATATCTGTCACTTACCAAAGATCTGCCATTAGTAAAATGTCTCTCTGCCTCAAGAAGCAACCTTGAGAGGTTGCTCAGCTCAAAAGGAGATCACTGCCATGCAGCCACACTACCTAGTAAGGAGAGGTCAAGTAAGGCTCACTTAGGCAGCTATACTTATGGAATAAAGTAGCTGGATTGTAGTCAAAGTGTATGTGATGGGAAAGGTAGGCATGAGACTCCTTTACCAACAACTTTCTTTGTCCCTTGATAAGTGAGCCTTGGAAAAGTCGACCACTATTCACCTGTTAATAGTATGATCAGTGTTCCGAGCTCATATGCACTGATGCTCACTCTGCTGATTTGCGATTTTTCAGAGCAAGATTGAAACTAACAAAGTTCTTGGTCCACTGACAGCTTAGCACTTTACCTGCTTTGGAACCTGTACCAAACTACCACTGGTTTGGTTAAGGGGTCGAGTGTTTCTGTCACACTACACGCTGTGACTGTAGTCAATCCACTTTGTTAACTCACAGAGTGGTAGGAAGGTTACTTCTTGCCTCTATGTCATCATTATATGGCATATTGCAGATCAGTGCTAAGAGTACAATTATTTTATAAGTTGTTTGTGTCACAATTAATACTAGTTATATACCATTTCACACACAGAACCAGTTGATTGTATATGTCTTACATGTTAGATTGATGTAGATTGTTCATTTCATCTTTTGCCAAACTTTTATACACAAAATAATTCTAAGCAGTAAACATAATAAGGTTAAAACTAACAAAACTACAACTGGATGCAGCATCAAATTAAAAATTCCTCTTGTTGTTGCTGATCATTCAAAAACAGTTCCCTACCAGTGGTGTTCTCCATCTTTCTAGGACATAGTGTATCTTCTCTGCATCATGATGGACAGTAATCAAGGTGCTTTATCCATTGTTCTGAGTTGGTTTTAGTGGTTGACTTAGGTCATCATGTTGCAGCACTCTTTTCTTACCAATGTGAGATTCATTCCAATAGGGGTAGGCAATAAACATTGATACAGTGTGTAGTAACTACCTCGTACCAAGACTGGACATATTTTTTGAATTCAGTCTTCCCAAAATACCTTTTGAATCTCAGTGGGCAAATAATAAAAAATACCTTTGGAATCTCATTGCCTTCCATTTTAACTGCTGTTACAGTAGATTGCATCCACAACTGAGAAATATGTGTGGTGAAGAATACTTTAGTTACCATGTGATTGTTATAAATAAAAGAGGTCAAATTCTCCACCTGGTGGGTTGAGCTTGTTGACATGTGAAGATGGTTCATGTTGGTGGTGATTAGTCCTGCAAGAAGGATAAACAGTCCTTCAGAGGATAACTTGATCTGCAGAGGCAGTGGGCTGGTATCATTGTTGGTATCATTTATAGAAAGGGAAAATACTACAAGTCTCTATGTTTTTTTTTTTTCCAGACAGGTTACCTCTTGACAGATCAACTTGTTTAACTGCTTGGAGTAAAGACAAATGTCCCGTTTCCCACTCAAAATATCTCTGTTCTGTCTCTTTAACATTAAAATACAAGATCATCTGAAAGAACAAAGATGAATATAAGCAAGCTGCCAATCTTGAAATGCCTGTGGAGCATCTGTAATTAACGCCCGAGGCCTCAGGAGGAGACTTGGGAGCACAGTTACTGAAAAGTCATTGGCCCATGGCATTTTCAATTAAAACCTGTCAGGCCCAGAGAGACTGTGCTCAGATGAAAGGGGAATTGCTAGCTGTGTTCTTCGGAATGGAACAATCGTATCAGTTCACATTTTGGCATTAATGGACATAAGGCCTGACCAGAGCCCTTCAGAAAGTATCATGCAGATCTCTCAAAGTGATGGAAATTATGCTTCTGAGTCTTCGGTACTACAAGATAAGTTTCTGAGAAGGGAAATCATGCTTAATTAAATAGACTACAACACAGGAGACTTGATGCAGAGACAGAGATTTGCAAGAGATTCTCTCTGATTTGTGACAGGACACTTCGGGCAGTGACAACAGGATGAGACACAGACTTATTTCATATGAGTCAGCCTGAAAAGAATAAGATCCATAGCGATTCAGGTGCCTGAAACTAGTAAAAGGAGAACTGTGTATATAAAACATGATTGTATTTAAAGGGAGCCAAAGCAGGTTTAAGATCTGATGACAAAGTGAAACAGATCTGCATCTTACATTTGTACAAAAAGACACATCCAAAGCAACCTGGAAGCCCATTGACCAGGCATGACTGACAAACAGACTGGAGCAGCAGGGAGTATGCACCAAGTTAAGGAGAAAGGTCTCACGAGAGCCCAACCTGTTCCCGAAAGGTCAAAACATAACTTTTAAAAGCTAAAGCTGCCACAGGTGTTTACTGCACATGACCTGGAGGTCTATCCAAAAGCCTAGAATAAAATTGGGAAGTTTAAGGTCTAAGCCTGCAAAGTATTGTGTACATCACAGACGAGTTCAATTACTATTGTGCCAGTTAATCTGATAGCCTTCTATGATGGTGTGGCTAAATGGGTAGATGGAGGGAGAGCAGTCGATGTTGTCTACCTCGACTTCAGCAAGGCTTTCGATACTGTCTCCCTTAACATCCTCATGCATAGACTCAGAAGTGTGGGTTAGAAGAGTGGACAATGAGATGGGTTGAGAACTGGCTAAATAGAGCTCAGAGGGTTGTGACCAGTGGTGCAGAGTCCAGCTGGTGACCTCTAAGTAGTGGTGTTCCCCAGGGGTCAGTTCTGTGTCCAGCGTTATTCGACATCTTCATCAATGACCTGGGTGAAGGGATAGAGTGTACCCTCAGCAAGTTTGCTGATGATACTAAACTGGGAGGAGTGGCTGATACACCAGAAGGCTGTGCTGCCATGCAACGAGATCTGGACAGACTGGAGAGCTGGACAAAGGAAAACCTAATGAAATTCAACAAGGATAAGTGTAGACTCCTACACCTGGGGAGGAAAAACACCATGTACCAATATAGGTTAGGGGTAGACCAGCTGGAAAACAGGTCTGTGGAGAAGGACCTTGGCATCTTGCTGGGCAATGTTATCCATGGAACAGCAATATGCCCTTGTGTCCAGGAAAGCAAATAGTATCCTGGGGTGTATAAAGAAGAGTGTGGCCAGCGGGTTGAGGGAGGTTCTCCTCCCTTCCTGCTCTGCACTAGTGAGACAACATCTGGAGTATTGTGTTCAGTTCTGGTCTCACCAGTTCAAGAGGGACAGGGATCTGCTCGAGAGAGTCCAACGGAGAGCTACAAAGATGATTAAGGGACTGGAACATCTCTCATGAGGAAAGGCTGAGAGACCTGGGGCTGTTCAGCCTAGAGAAGAGAAGGCTGAGAGGGGATCTTATTAATGTTTACAAATATCTGAAGGGTTTGTGTCAAGTAGAAGGGACCAGTCTCTTTTCAGTTGTGTCCTGTGACAGGATGAGAGGTAATGGTAGCAAGGTGAAACACAGGAATTTCTACCTCAACATGAGGAAAAACTTCTTCACTGTGAGAGTGACAGCACTGGCTGCTCAGTTTGTGGAGTATCCTTCTCTAGAGACTTTCAAAACCTGCCTGGATCTGTTCCTTTGTGGCCTGTCCTAGATATTCCTGGCTTGGCAGGGGAATTGGACTCGATGACCTCCAGAGGTCCCTTCCAACCCCTACCATTCTATGATTCTAATCTCAACACATTTTTTTTCCCAAGTTACCTAAAAATTAGTGGGAAGACAATCAGTGTTGAATGCTGATAAACAGGCATCATGAACAGGAAAGGGTCAACTTCCAGAAACACTGGGTTCAGCTACCAACAGTAGAGAGACACACAGGCTTCTGAACCAAACATTTCATTTGCGTTACGATAGGCTTGCTTGCTGAAAGTGGTTATGAGAACAGCGGGCCACATAGGCTCAATTATTTATTTACTATCAGGTCACTAAGTCTTGATGTTATCACATACACATTTCATATGGCTACTGGTGCTTGGACACTTTAGTTACAGCCTCTGCTAGTAAATTAAGCAGTGTTACACCATCAGTGTTGAACTTAATTATCTAGTACTTTTATTTGTTCAGACTGACCTTACAAAGTTTTGGTGTGGATGAGTTCACGCACTCCTACAAACCTCCTGATCTGAAGTTAGGATGGGTAAATACAGTCTCCAGTGGGCAGTTCAGATGACATTACACTTTTATGTAATATCACCTGTGCAGACAGGTTAAAGCCCAGGAGCAGGAGGGTTCAGAGCTTTGGCCAGTCACTAAGCTGCCTTAGGCACACTGGCAGAACTTTGGTATATGAGAACCAGAGTTGTGCTTCTCCAGACAGAGGGTGTTCCTGGCCAGCACAACAGACAAGCTTCACAAGGCATATCTTATGGGCTTAGGAAAAGGGCACTAACTGGTCATGAGAGGCTTATGGAATTTACTGATTGAGATGTTGCCACAGAGCAATGACACTGAGAGAAACAAATGCAGAAACAAGTCCCACAGTAGCAGCAGCATCACAGCCAGTAAAAATCTGGGATGAAGACTTACATATTTAAAAGAATAGCAGGCCTAATACAATGTCTTGGTAAAGGCCAACTCATGAGAGTCAACTATTGGTTGGGACCAAGTAGCTGCTGGAACTCAGCAAATGCTTGCACAGAGATTTCAAAATAATGTGGATATCAGAGAAGGCAGCAAAGACATCAAAATACAAGAGTTCAGCAGAGGAAGCTAGCCTGTAAAACCAGCAAAAACTCCAGATATTATGAAGCTTCTCTGTAAATAGATTTTTCAACTAAAGAGATAATGTAGATGTAGAACTTATCACACCTAACTTCATCCATCAGATGTCTCCCATCCAACCTGGTTCTACAAAGCTTCCTTTACAGTCAGTGGAAAGAATAGACATGATTCATCTTGCTTATTTGAGACACCTGCTTTAGAATGACATGACTTGTGCCCTACTAGTACTTGGTTCTCTCCATTTTCTAAGAAGGGAGTTGCAGTGATTAGCTCAGATGGAGACATCTGCATGTGGCCTCATAAATCCCAGCCAGGGAGTCAGCTTGTGTTTTACCTCCCATTAAGCACCATGCAGGAGGCTGATTGCCATTTTTATATGTTGGAAGGCATTTTGTCCCAGACAGCAAAAGTGGCACACGACTATGTGGGGTTCTTTTTTACATACTATCTTGCAATCAGTAGGGCTGGCTTTGGGGTTGATTTACAATTGTTGGATTGGCTTTTAGTGCACTTCGTCATTCAAAATGGTCTGGTGGAGATCACTAAGTCAGCAGACTAAAATTCTGATCATCATTTTTACCATGATTTAAAATGGTAAAGAGCTACACTAGCTCTGTCTTTAACAGAAGCTCTAGCTCTTTCCGTCTGCCTCTTTTCTACATGCTGTGTGCACCAACGTCATCAGATGGATAATGGCTTCCCACAGAGGCCCTCAGCAGGGTGGAGGGAAAATTCCCTCTTAGGCAACACTGGTGCCTGGTGAAATCTCCATGGAACAACCCTACTGCATAGTTTGGGATAGCACAGGAAGGGCTTTAGCTGCAGCTGTTAACCATATTACTTCCAACTACAACAATCCTAGTGGATTCTCAGCTGCATAATATTGATGTAACAGAGAAGCAACAATAACAGAAAATTAAGTTACATTAACTTAAAAAATGACACAAGTTTATTACAAGTTAACAGTCCTTCAGTGAACCCACACAAAGTCCAAATGTTCATAAAAGAAATGATGTGAGGTCGAGTGTGCTATTTTTAAAAGATGACAATCTGATAATCCTTGATCTTATACTCAAGGACAAAAGTGATACTGAGTTACTGCACATTCCAATGAGAAATTAAATATTAATATAGAAGGCTACTGGTAGTTTCTTACAGTTCTTGACATCACTGAATCTTGCAGTGGCAGTGCTGAGAACCAGACCCTGCACTCTTTGCTCCCAGACCTCCCATTAATTTCAAATGGAATCATCCCTCTGTAAAGACTGAAGAAAAACTGTAGGGCATGGGCCTTATGGTATTAGAAACAGTTTTGAAAACCTATGGAAGCTTCTAAGTCTGAGATATTTGCCTTTAGAAGTAGAATTCAAATATCCCTTCGTAAATATAGTCACTATGCTGTGGTTTTCATACCCTATAGGGGAAACGTGATGTAACACGAGTCTTGCAATATTTTACAAGGCATGCTTAACCTTTTAATGTGTGTCATGCAAAGATTAAGAGGCAGCATTATTACTTGCAAAATCACCTGCTATTTCCAGGAAACAGTCATTTGCTGGACCTGTCCTTGTCACTGGCATAAGTAAAATGCTTTTAATAATCTCCCATTCCCTAAATGATGTGTTTATATCAAAATGATGGATACGCTACAGCTAGCAGAATTTTTTAACATCTGATCATTTCTATCTTGTTCTTCTGGTGCCATCTAGAGGTTTTATTCTTAGTTCTACAAAACATAAAACAAAGGGCTTTCTTATATTTCAGAAGTTTCCTTTAAAAACTGTGTATTAACATCACTTAGAGTGCTATTATCACTGAACCTCTGTCTCCATACAAGAGCAGATTAATGAAGTGTGCACAAGTGTTTGAGATGTGGGATGCAAGTGAAACTTTTGTGCTAGGGAAAGATTTACACTAGAGGCAAATACTGTCATTACTGTCATTAAAAAAAAAAAATCTCATAAAAATCACCCATAAATTTGCCTTAGGAGGAATTTTCCTGGAACCTGTTTTCAAGAAAATAAACAGTAACATATCAAAGCTGATTCAAAGGAATCAGGTGCCTGGAGAAAAGACAGCTTTGCCAGCTTTGTAGCAGAACACCAATATGACAGATACAGCCACGTCTTTGGCCCATAAGCACAACTGGCTGACATCTGCCTCCCATGACAAGCTGACGATGCTCCATTTCACACTAACACTGCCTAGAAAAGCACAACATGAAACTCAGACAACACAAAACTCAACAGTGTGACAGAAAATCATTCTAATAGAAATGTTGCTTCTTAAAGGTAACAGAAATAGCTAAATCATTGCAATAAGTCTTTGGATTTGTAAAAATAACAGACTAGATTCACATCCAGTATAAATAAGTCTATCTCACTTGTCCTTAGTGTGGGTAGCTTCAACTGGCATCAGACCTTCTTCAGTAAAACTTACTTTCTTCTCTTCACCCTTCAAAAGGTGTATTAATTAATTAAACTAATGTTAACACCAAGTCTGTGAAGGGTCTGTGCAAATGATAATATGCCTCATCATGTATTCCATCTGACTTTATTACCAGAGCATCCTATTTGTCCCTCAATATCCATCCAATTGTATTGCCCATCTGGGCAACTTGATGCATGTTCACTCTGAAAAGATAGTCCCTTTTAAACAGAGTCAAACCAATTCATTTCCTAGCACTGATAACAAGATGCTTAAATGTGTACAAAAGAATCAAAGGTACAATGAACACTGGAAAATGTGGAATAGTTTATAGGAAGTCCTTAGCCTTTTGAATACAATGTTCCTGTGAATGATAATTTCTGTACTTCAGCAGAGGATTAGCTGTCATAATAAATTATTTCTGTTTGCCTGGCAGGAAATAAGTGAAGCTTGCTTAACTAAGAAGGCCAGCTAAAGGTACAAGAAGATGAGACTAACCTTGTCTCCTGTGCCCAAGGACACCTCTGAAAAGCTGCCATATCATGCAATAATTTGATAGTGTCAGCTAAAATTAACCTGTGTACTGTAAAAGGAGATAAGAATTATAATAAATCCTTGCTGATACTCATTTTGTATACTACAGAGACTGTCTCTGATGTTTTGTGATCCTGCCATAGTAAGATTTTTAAAACCTTAAAGGTGTTTAATAAGGAATTAGAATGGAAAAGAAGAAAATTTGAATTATTTTATTGAGAGATTTGCTGAAGTTCTTGTGATGGCATCTTCATACAAAAATATTTTCTTCTTATTTTGATATTGGGAGGATAAATCTTTGGTTTGCTTTGTGTCCTAAAATTTTCTAATTAAAATATCTCATGGCAATATCATGTTATTGAGCCTTTAACCCTGTCAGAAACATTTGTTCAATGACCAGAGAATGTGGTTCCATGGCCACAAGAATTTTTCACCCAAAAGAAACATTTTATACTACTATGCAATATACTTTATGGCTGCTTATACTGTGCTTAAATATAAACTCATGTTCATTAGCTCTAAGTACATATATCTTAAAAAAACCCCTGGTTATTTAATATCAAATCATCCTCTAATAAAGTGTCATCAAAGGAGGCTTGCAGCCCTTCTTACATGAGAAAGTTGAACTACAATGATTCCAACCTCATTCTCATCATCATCTGTTCAAACCACCAGGTTCTTAAATAGTCTACAGTACCACACTCTCAATCCCTCCTTCAATACTGAAAACTGAGTACAAGAATAGAAGAAAAACCTCTCAAATCTAGCACTTAACTTGCTCTTCTGAGAGGTAGGTTGCCTAGGTCTAGTCTCTTTTTCAGCCTGTTTACCTAGTCAGAAAAAATGTAAAAGGAGCACTTCCAAGTACGGAGAAGACTGGGCATTAGTGCAGCACTCTTGGTGATCAGAGATACAGGTTCAAACCTCCATGGATGAAGAGAAGGGGGAAAGGGAACATTGCTCTTTTGTCTCACAAATGAGTACTCCAACCTACTCTATATTATATCTTGCAAATTGTATTCTCATTTCCTCTTCATGTGTCTCAAAAATTAAACTTTTTTTTTGAGTTAAAAAAAGCCTGGAGATTAAATGGTTAAATTCACTCTGAAACTGTTCAATTTCCCAGATTTTCAGTTTGCCTGCTGGGGAAAACACCAAACCAAACTAACCAACCAACCAACCAAACCACAGAAGAGAAATCCCAGAACAATTATTTCCATATTTTACACACTTAAGCTCAGAGTCCACCAGATACCGGACTGACTTTCGGTGCTGACTGCAAACACACGTTGCAGCCTGATATGTGTGCCAAACACTTTAATCCAGTTTCTCCAGTGAAGATTCATCAGAATGCTGTTTCTTCAGGCCACCCCTCGCCCAAGCTCCCTTGTCGCCCACAATGCTCCCTTTTCCTCACATTTATCCTAGAGACCCAGTGAAGTCACAAGAGAGGATTGCTGTGTCCAGAATGTTTGTATCACCATTATTACTTACCGATAGAATAAATCTTTGCCGGAAGATCTTTGTCAAATTGCAAAGGTTCATCTAGGTAGATAATAGACTTTTATTGAACAGGGAGCCTGATCCAAAGAAGCCAGCACTGCAGACACTCAGACATGTATTGTATGACAGATCAGTGAGTGATCTCACTGAATGGTTCATAATAAGCATATATTGAAATCTTTGCCAACAGAACATTGTTTCACCCATGGAAGAGTTCTGCTGCTCATTTTGGATAAAGGAGAATCAAAGATGTAATTATCTTAAGTGACTAAATTGTATACATGTCTTTTGGTACCAGTATAAACTTGCATCTTGACCTGTATCATAAAGAGTAAAATTAATGTCACAAGTGCCATCCAGTGGCTGTGATTAACCACAATTTGCATTCTTTATTGAAAGTCAATAGTCTGCATGCTATCAGATGTGAAATTGTGCACTAAGTAATAAGTAAACAATGAAAGTGAGTACAGAACTAGTTAGGTGTGATTTGGAGCAGTGAATAGCAAAGGTGACTTTTAAAGTTTTATTAGCACAAAGCAAGAAAAACAAAACACAGCTATGTGGCTTATGCTTCAATGAGTAAACAGTGAACATTTCTGGAAGTCTACTAGAGATAAAGTCACACTATAAAACAACAGTTTCACTACTAAATAGAGACTATCCACTAGACTTAGAGGATCTGAGGCTTCAAAGCCAAGGGGACTGTGTGTGGAACAAAGCATGAACCAACTCTGAATATCTATCTAACTGCAGATCACTACCTTTACTGATGGGACATTTGTTCTCAGAGGCTTGTTGGATGGTTGATTCTTTTTGCAGAGAGCTAGGGAGGGTGGAAATGGAGTTTTACTGCAGGTTTGTGCAACTTGCCATTGCATATGGGAACATCTGGCAGGCATTCTGCTTTTTTGCTATTTGTAACTCTCACTCTATTACATGTATTCAGAATGAGATTTTTGCAAATGTGTACAGCACCATAGCACAGATAC